>APFE030070781.1:0-18119 GCA_000404065.3 Pinus taeda | reverse complement strand
AATCCAGCAAACCAAGCAATTTCTAATAAAATAACCTAACCAAATAGTTATGATTATTCCCAAATTACTTTTACATAAACTCGATCTAGAATACTAGGACTTGACTAAGATCCTAGCGACAAAATCCATTCCAACTTTGGGATAAGACTGAAGGAAAACTCTGTCGACCATCCGAGAATGGATCGGTTAGACAAAAAACCTCCAAGAATGTAGATCGTCGCTAAAAAAGTGGGTTTACTTAGGCCATTACATACATGATACGGATTTGCTGAGATTATTTATATCATACACATGCAGAATGGGTTTACATTATAACATCTTGGAAATCAGGCTGATGATGATAGTTAAACAGCAAGGACGCATCAATCAGGCGCTATCCCTTTTGCGAAAAAACGAGGTGTACTACTATGGGTCGTTTACACGTAGTCATCAACAAGACCCACTCCGTCTCATGTTGCAGGAGATTCGCGACCAACTTACTTCCGTGGGGTCTACATCCGATCCAAAATTTATGGTCAGGACTGCCCCAAATGCAGCCTCCGAGGAGTAGGAGACATTTGTCCAAAGTATTTTGGGCAAGGCTTACTCTTCCCGGTTGGGAGGAGATGTGGCCAGCTTTTTGCTAGGAAGAGATCAGGAGGATGACCAAGGCAGGGAGTAGTGGTAAGGGAGTTCGATTCAAGAAAGAGGAGGAGGAGGATGCGGCTCTAGCATCTGTGGGACAGCAAGGGAAAAAGCAGAAGAAGGATATCTCCAAGGTCAACTGCTTCAAATGTGGGGAGTTGGGTCATTATGCATCCCAGTGTCCCAGGAAGAAAGGCAAGGGAGAAGCTTCCGATTCAAACGCAGCTCTAGCTAAGGTAGAGAAAGAGGTTGAGATTGATGACGATTGTGCCATGAGTGATCATGCACCTCGAGAGAAGAGGTGGGGAGATATCCAGTTGTAGTCAGGAGGACTACATGATAGGGGCAGGATCCGTGAGGTGCCTAAATTCTTGGATCATATCCGGCTACGGGAGCCCTTAACGACAGTAGCATGATGACAGGTGTCGGGTGGAGCAAAGTGTAGTGGAGTAGCAAGGCAGTGCTTGAGTGCAGAAATCTAAGGCAGCGTAGTAGAGGTTGCAGCAGTGCAAAAGGCACATAGGTTTATGCCGCAACGCAGTGGCAGCAGAGGGAGCACAGGATAGCAGCACAGGCAGCACAGGATAGCAGCACAGGGAGCTTCAGCATCATGAGGCTTCCAAACTGACCGAGATATCAGTGTTTGAGAGAAGACAGTTACTTACTTCTCGGTAACTAAGTTGCAGTGCAGCAGTTAGCAGTGGCAGTGCTAGGGGCAACATGAGCAGCATGTTGAGAAGGAGTTGATATACAAATGTAGCAGTGGCAATGGCAATGTCATGGGAAGCAGTACAGGGAGCAGCAGTGCAGAGGATGTAAGGCAGCTGGCCAAACATCCTCACAAGTATTGATGTGGAGAATCAGTGTGATGTTTCTATGGCGAGGCATTACTAGAGGACATTCCTCGCTAAGAGGGAGTGCTATTTTTGGTAGCATCGGATGTGCTCTAGCCATGAAAATTGGTGGAGAGGCTAAGGCACATGAGATCTCCAAGCATTAGCAATAGATAATAAATTTACTTGTCTTTTCTCGTTTCTAGTAGTTTTTATAATTGTCGACTCTTTCATATTTATTATGATATTTTTTGTAAACAATATATAACATTTTAAGTTTGAAGTTTGAAGTTTGAAGTTGGCAATTATAACTCATTGATAATGAATTATGAATATGATGCTTCATGAAAGTTGAAAGTTGTTTCATTTCATAACATTTCATTTCATGCTAGATATTCTTTGTTGTAATGGTTACACTTAGCTTACAAGTACAACTTTGGTGATCAATGATGATAAATGTTAAATATTGAATTTTGAAAGCTTGAAACTTTAAGATTGATGATTCAGGAGACTCAATATGTTGTATGTTACTAACTTGTAGACGTGATTGATGAAGATTATAACTTCTAGATGATGGATGTTATATGGTTCAATCTATGTTTTTATGCTTTTTATATCTATTTTATCATTCTACATGCTTTTGTTGACATACATGCATCAACATATATATATATATATATATTCGCTGCCGAACCGGGAGCTTCTGAAAATGTCGTTCTTGCTCCCAAGTAACCTTGGTTCAGCTATATGCCTTGGCACAACCATAGACTAACCTTCTTCCCTCTCTTGATCCATCATCCTGGCTACTTTCAGGTTACCCTAACTGGGTGATCTTTCTAGAACAGATCCTATCATGGCAATCTTGGTTGCTCCCTTTGCCACTGATGCTATTAAAGTGCATCGGTTATCTTCCTTACATATCCAGAGATCAACTCCCTATGAAGCTAAACCAAGGGTTCATGAGGAAGCCTTGACTGCTCCCTATAAAACAAATCTTTTCGATCAATGTTCCTCCCTTTGAGACATTGTTTCTTTTGTTATTGTCAAAAATCTGAAAAACACATCGTATATATAGGATTAATGTTGATCTAAGGGTATCAAATTTCAGGTGCCAACACAAAGCCATCTCTTTGCTTACAAGTATAAGTCTTTTTCTTACCAACTTCAGGTAGCTCTTATGTACACTTCTTTTATCGAGGAAGGCAATCTCTACATTCATTTAATATAGTTTTGAACAAAAATCATAAAGATAATAAATTATAATAGAGGTGCACCTGACAAGATGTCCCTTCATAGTCTTCTTCCCTCTTACTGAGGTAATCCTTCACTTTGTACTTCTTTCCATCCAATCATACTTTGTCTTCGAATTCACCACTAACTTCTTTCCAGCATAGATCAAATCATACTTCAATCTTATTGACATGTTTGCTCCTTTTGAGTCCAAATCTCATCTAGCACAATATCTCTCATCACAAATCCCTATTTCTGGGAGAGTCCTCTTATCACAACTTTGGTTTGTACTTCCACCTGCTACCTGTTAGAAAATCAGAAAGGCAAGAAGATTTTCTTATGTTGATAATTACTTGTGATATCTTTGTGCTCTTATTAACTTTCTTATGTTCTTTTATCTTTGTTTCATCAAGCAATCATCAAAACAAAACATGAATATCAGCGACACCAGACGTAGGCTCTCAACCAGGGCTAAAACCCCTCTATAGGGGAAAACCTTGTCAAACTCTTCCACTAGTAAATCAAATTGAGATAGACTAAGACCTTGGACCCAAAAGACCTTCATCCTCCACCAAATCAGCCTTTCAAGATGATTCAACAAACTTCAGTAGTCCCTTCTTGTTTAGCAACTACAGCCCTATTTCTGGGAGAGTCCTCTTATCACAACTTTGGTTTGTACTTCCACCTGCTACCTGTTAGAAAATCAGAAAGGCAAGAAGATTTTCTTATGTTGATAATTACTTGTGATATCTTTGTGCTCTTATTAACTTTCTTATGTTCTTTTATCTTTGTTTCATCAAGCAATCATCAAAACAAAACATGAATATCAGCGACACCAGACGTAGGCTCTCAACCAGGGCTAAAACCCCTCTATAGGGGAAAACCTTGTCAAACTCTTCCACTAGTAAATCAAATTGAGATAGACTAAGACCTTGGACCCAAAAGACCTTCATCCTCCACCAAATCAGCCTTTCAAGATGATTCAACAAACTTCAGTAGTCCCTTCTTGTTTAGCAACTACAGCCCAGCAACAATCTAAAACTTCAACCCCCAGCAACAATTCAGAACTTCGACCCCAGCTACTTCAGAACTTCAGTCCTCCAGCTTCAATACTTCAACTTGTCCTGCAACTTCAATTTCCTGCAATTATATGCAAATTCCTGTAATCACGCATTCCAGTAATCATAGGCAAATTCCTGTAATTGTGAATTCCTGCAATCACACTCGAATTCCTGTAGTCGTGAATTCCTGTAATCACACCCAAATTCTTGTAATCACACTTGAATTCCTGTAGTCATGATTTCTTATTATCATACCCAAATTCCTATAGTCGTGAATTCTTGTGATCACACTCGAACTTGAGTGTCTTGTGCTCCAAATGAGGTTGAATTGTTGCCTTTATATAGTAGATTTTGCCCCTCATTTAGGCCGACTTGGTGGAGGAGGCCTAGAAGACCTAATTTATATCAAATTAAATTTGTTTCTTGATTGACAATGCCCAAGAAGGGTCTATTACATTATGACATGGACAAGGACACTTGACATAAACCCTAGAAGCCTGCAATGGAGGCTTTGACCTATGAACCAATGACAAAAGCATGAAACCCATGCTTTAATAAGTCAATTTCTTTTATAATAAAATTTATTTATTTTTCTTTTAACAAATACATTACATCATGTATCAAATACAATTATGAAGACCGACACTAGTTACATTCTTCAACACTACTAGAGTCTAGGCAGCCTTTAATATGTACCTACAATCCTCACTAGGAGGCCCTGGAAGAACAATTACAACCAAGCAAAGAATTTAAAGACAAGAGACTAACTACTAGTAAAACAGCAACAGCAGTAATAATCAAATAACAAAGATATAAGATACTTATCTTTTGAGAAGAATGTTAGTTCCCTCTTGATCTTTAGCCCTATTGCATCCATTTGCAACTTTATCGCTTTGAAAGAGCTAAGGCTTCTATGTTCAGTGGAAACGTCCAATCCTAGGGTTTGTCCATAAACCCTAGGGTTTTCTTCTCCAAGCCTTGTTGCTTTCTAGGGTTTACAAACCCTGGATATCCAAAAGTCAAAACCCTAGAATCGATAGGTCGTTCATGTGATGAAATCTACCATTGCCAATAATCAAGTAGGTCTTGTCCAATGATTGTCCTTGGATATTCCAAACAAGTAACTCAATTTCTTCAAACTCATTGTAGCAGCAGCTTAATTTCAATAGATTCCATCATTTAGGGTTGAGCATAGCATCCAAATACCTACTGTCCAATCATACTTGATTAGTGCTTCAGCGTTACCAATTTAGCAATTGAATTTGAGCCTTTCAAACCAAGTGGCTTAAGACATTAAGTCTTGTAAACTACACATCCTTTCTTGACATGACTTCAGACTTTAATCTTAAAGGGAAGCTTGGCCTCTTTTTTATTGTAAATGGGCTTTCTACAGAGGCATAGTCAGTGACAGCGAATCATCTTCCCTTAATGTGCAATAACAAGGTCCATGGCAACAAATGTTGTAAATGCTTTGCAATTTTTGTAGCCTCAACATCTTCAAACATTTGGTATTGTGTTATTGCTTTGATCAATAATATGATTTAAGATATTGTCATGGTTTCTCATCTTAGAATAAAGCAATACATGCCATACTAGAATTTGCTCTTTCAGCACTTTATACACGACATATATCATACTTAAATACACCACACCAACCATTTGTAGATGTATACACAATTGTCCTCAAAATCTTCATATAATGCATCTAATTTTGTAAGTTGGCATTTTCAGGACATTGACACATTCCTTTGAATAAGGCATACTAGTACATGATGCAAGTATTCATATTTTGTCTTCATCGACAGAGCTCCTAAAAATACTTCAAACAAGGTTGTAGTGATGATACATACCACATATTGCAAAGGTTCTAGGAGACATTAGCCTTCACACTTGAGCTCTTCAACATTTCACATTGTAGTATGCTTTGCATAGGCTAGGAGTGAAAATGTCAATGCTACTTCAAGTATTTGAGAGAAACTCCTTCCTACGATCAAAATGTTTTAGCGCCACATTACTTTAGTAAACCATCTAAGACCTTTCAGCCTTCCACAATGGGTCTAATCTGAGGTTTGTTAGGTCTCCTTCCAGGGGATTGTCTACCTTGCATAGAACAAAAATTGCTCCTTTAGGTAAGGTTTCGGTGGTCTCTTTCTCAACCTGAATAGAGCACAAATTTTCCATAGGAATTAGTTCTACCTTTTGATCATAGATTCAATTCAATGAGCCTCAATTTTAAGATTCCTTTTTTACAAGACCATTAGTGTCTTATTGAAGCATCTACATCTTAAAGGATGGACTGAGACCATGTCTTATACTTCTAGGCCTTAGACACAGAGGCTTAGATTATGATTCTAGAGCAAGCTAAGCCCATGCTTCATGATTGAACAAGATATGTTTTAAAACAAAATGTAGACTAACCTTTACATTGGTTAAGACAACTTCTTGATCATTGTCTGAGATATTTCGAATCTCCTGAGATTTCTCGGTCATTGTAAGAGGTCTCTAAGATTTTTCGACCTTCATTAATTGTTGATTGAGACTATTTCATTTATCTCCTGAGGATCTTGGTCCAACAAGACTGAAAGTTTGGTACTTTTCACTGAGATCTTCTTGGCTTGTGTTAATCCAGGATTAAAGTCATTTTTATTACTAACCCTAAGGCCTTCCAAATATTTCGAGCCTCCATCAAACTGTGACAATTATGATGATAATCCTTCAGCCTACTGAGGCTTCTCTTGAGGTTTTCGAATAAAGACTTAAAGTAATCTTTCGCCCGTTGAATGTAATATCTAGCTATTTCGACCTCTGTGACTTTTGCTCTACTGCAATATATATGGAGGTCTGAAACTAGGGCTATATGTACATCGTCTTCTTTAATATTCAGTTCATAAACAAAGACTCCTTTTATAGCAGACCTACTGAGATTCAGTTCTAAGGTAACCTTTGATCTTGCAGAGATAGGATAGAGACTTCGGCCTATCTGCAACATATATACTCGAAGATCTAATGCTTAGGATTTTCGGCCTTCTTCAAACATTTTGTTTGTACCAGCAAATTATGAACTTGAGGTCTCTCGGTCCTCCATGTATAGAGGCAAAATCACAATTTCTTTCAACAATGAATCTTAACTAGGGCACAAATTTTTGGCCTATTGTGCTTTGGTTTTTGGGGTTTCTTTTTCTTCAAAGTAGATTGGCTTAACAGGGTTGTTCTTTCACCCATAGCTCTAATGCCATGTTGATTTTTATAGGGTCTTTTATTCTGATAATTGCTTCTAATGAGTCTAATTCTTTTACACATTTTTATCCATGATTCCATCATCAAGCAATTACACAAAAGACATCAACAGTAAAAAGAAAATTGCTAGAAGATCGTAAAGAGATGGCCATAAAAGAAACATAAGAGTTTACCAAAACCCGCAGAGAAAAACCCAACAACCTCTTCAATAAAGAAATTCTTCAATTCAACAAAGATACATTTTAGCCAACTAGGCCAAACCTGGTCCATCCTCCTAGTCAAGTCATCTTCCCTCATAATAGATTAGGCCTTCTACCTGCCACCAGAATTTTGTCCCCTGCTACTCTTCTTCACCAAGGAAATTCGACCTTCTTGCCTCAAACCTTCACAACCTTAGTTATTCATTTGCCTCAAACTTCTCTACCTCAAACCTCTTTTTGCCTCAGACTTCGCTACCTTAGAAGATACAAGTTGCTTGGCCTTGAGAAGGACAAAATGGTAGCCTATGTTCTTGGAGCTTCTGTTTGGCAAATTGATGGATGGATATATTCTTCAATGTCTTGTAAGTCTTATTTAATGCTCTATTTCTGATCTAATAAATGTCTAATACATGGATATTGTCTATGGTTTTAAATGTGCCCTAATTTTGCTAGAACATTGAAGTTATTAGAAATGTTGCACGTGTTACTCATGGATAATGATGAATGAATGTTCCTATAGGTTGTTTTGTATGTTGCATCCTTGAAATTCCATTTATTCTTAGCGAAGTATAAATTCCTAGTGTTGTTGTGAAGCTGCCTCCATTAGGGCTAGCAAAGTTGCCACTAGGTCTCCTTGAAGAGCGAAACTCTCAAATCAAGATCATTATTGACTCCAATCTTCCCAATTGATAGGCACTGGTCCTAGATCTTTGGTGATCACCATCAACTCAACGAATCATCTTTCTTTCACCTTTTCTACCCTCTTTTCTTTGTACCTTTAAGGATAAGGAGGCTTTATAGGGCTTGGTGTGAAATTTTAGGGAGAAGGAATTTTCAGATTTCGTCTAGACGTCCTTAGTGTCTCCTCTAGGCGTCCACAAGTTTTGAACAAATTCTGATGGTGGAATTTCAATTAAATTGATGCCCTAGCTATCACACCAAGTGGGAACCCTAGAAGCCAATCTTTCAATTTGGGGATTCTCTAAAGGTTTTAGTTTTAGTACTTGGTGAAATATATTATTCAAAATCTTTTCTCTTGACTATCTAAACCTTGGATGAACTTTTATCTCATCGAATATTTCTACCTTGGGTCTTGTATCGTATTCCTCTCAAGGAGTTTTTCGTGGAAAATTTTACTATCTTCTCCCAAAGTTCACACTTTAATTGAACCTTTCCATTGAATGAGCCATCCTTGCCTCACTTTGAAAACTATTATAGACGCATATATAACAAGTGAGGGTATTGGGACTCCTCCCTTCAGTGAAAATCTGAAAAGACAAGGGGACATAGGCTATGGTGGCAGTGGGTCTTTGTCCCAACTTGTTGTTGTGCCCTGCGGCTTTAGCCTATTTACTAGGCCTGCTAGTTTGTGCAACAACATTCTTGGCGTCATTGTCGGGGGCACAAGGGATGTGCCTTGTTCCCTTAGGACAATCTTGACATATCATTTTGGCAACTCCATTTGAAGAACGAAGCCCTAGTTCTTCAATGGACTTTAAGGTCAATGCTTGTCGGGTGAAGCAAGCATCTCTCAAGGAATCTCTAATTTCACCTTGGCAACTCCTACATAATTTATATGTGTATCATAATAGGATGTCTTTCTTTGATGAATTTCCCGTCTTGCCATCACTAACATTCCTGGACACTCTAACCATGTCACCTGGGTTTGCCATATATGGGGTGCCCATGTTTGATGGTGATCGACTTTTTGCAATTAATCATGTAGCAACATTTGTTGCACATGCCTCAAAGGTTGAAGTCGTCCACCATGATGTCCTCATAATGTTGTTCATGAGATCCCTCCATGGTCATAATTCATGGCAACATAATTGTAAACCTAGGAGAATCTCATCTACTGAAGCATTCTTTGATGGCTTTCTTAAACATTTTCAAGCATTTTCTTTGATGGCTTTCTTAAACATTTTCAAGCATGCCAAGCGTTAAATATTCAAGAGGGAGCCTTCAATGAACCTCAAGAAGACCTTGAAGGAGATGACCCCGCTAGCCCCTTCGACATTGATATCAGTGATTACTTGCACATTGAAGAGGGGAAGTGGGAGATCAATGGGCATCGTTTTGACAAGGACCCTATCTATGATATTGATGATGATGATATTGATAAGGATCTTCTCTTTCCTCATGATCCTGGGGATGTAGTTGAGTCCCATGTGGACCCTTTCCTCAACCCTTCTTGCACTATCACTAATAATGAGGAGCCCTCTCTCTCTCCTAAGTATGATCGTCATGAGTATCATGTTTGTTGTGTCTCTCCATGTCACCATGACCTTATGATAGCCATGAAGCACAATATAATTTATAGGGATCATGATGAGGATGACATACCTGAGGTTGCCATTCATCATAGATTTATGAGCTTAATTGTCAATATCTCTATCTTTTGGTTGAAAGGGAGGATCCTATGGAGTAGGTCGCATCCCTTTATTTCCTCTTCACCCATGATCCTCCATATGTGGTCATTTTAATTTCCCACCTCCCGCCCTTGTGACCTTCCATATGACCATTATTGTCCTTACTATTGGATTTATTGCTCGAGTGATCATAGGGGCACGTGTTGATATATTGATCTACTAATATGTTGGTTGCATTGGTTGTATGATTATACTTAGTATTTGCATAATGTAGCATGCACGTTAGAGTAGGATGCATTGCATACTCATTTTGCATCAAAATTTAATATCATTTCTTGTTCTCATGCTAGATTAGGTCCATTTAGATTAGATTTGCATTCTAGAGTAGATTTTGAGTGGATATATATTTGATGTACTTTTGTTTTCTTGGATACAAAATTCTGGATTCTCACATTCCTTCAGTGAAAAAACATGTCACCATGTGGAGTCAGATGTTGACCACACTTTGTCAACAGTTCAAAAAAGCAGTTTGCAAGGAAGGAGAAAAATTTTCAAAGATCAAAGTCATCAGTGAACATCAATTCATCATTATAAACCCAATTTCTACAAAGTTTATTGTAAATGATGCTAGTATGACCATTTAATTATGCAACAACACTTAGGTAAGCCTATGATTTTGGCAAAGGATTTCATCCTAGGAAGTTTTTTAACTTCCCCGAATTATGTATGTTTGTAAACAGCATAATCGATAGAGTTTTTCTTCCAACTATAACCCAAAGCTAGGGTGGAATTTGTTGACAAGGTCTTATATGAGTTTGAATGTTTATCAAGTCTGATGTAAAAGTGTGTTTAGTAATAATTTTAGTGCCTGGTCCCTCGTAATCAGAACACCATGGTTAAATTACTTTATTATAGGCACACTTGGTTTCATACTAGATAATATTGTGTCACAGAATTGGGTAATATCTTGAGGGTCTATGTCTAAATGTGTATTTCCCCTTCTAAGGATTGAATTAATTGTAATATTTTGATGTAAAAAATATTTTAGTGCATGGTCCCTCGCAATCAAATACCATGGCTAAAAGATTTGAGGGTGGAAAAATAATTAAATCCTCTCTAGAGTCAATTAATTAATTTTTTTGGCTAAATTAAAAAAATATAAATAAGTCCGTCTAGGGTAGCTCAAGTGGTGATGGCCATGGAATGAAGTCTCACTGAACCAGAGATCTTGGGTTCAAATCTTGTGCTACCCTTCCCAGTAGCGGGGTCAATAATGGACATGTAAATTGAAAATCAGAGAGTCCTGCCAAGCTTACAAAAATTAAAAATAAAAATAAATAAATAAATCACAAGCCAGAAAATTAATTAATTTTGAGTCAAAAATTAATTATAGAGAAATTAATCTCTCTAAGTGGAAAACAATCAAAAATACGTGGGTCAAAAAGAAGTCAAATTTTGAAGGTCTTCCAAAAGTGAAAAATGGATATTTTAAGAAAATTTAAGCCCTTGGACCTTGGTGGTCAAGTCAATCAAATTTTTGAGGAAATTAATCCAAAATATTAAATTTTGGATTAACAAAAAATGGCTTTTAAGAGAAATTCGATTTTTTCCTCAAAAATAAAAATTCGACGATGGAGAGTAAAAGAAGATCAAGTTATTTTCGATGATGGCGATTATTTTGACTAGGGTCAAGCTAACCAATGTCTTTAAAACCGGTAACTGGTCACATCGACCAGTCAGCAAGGCCACCGGTTGGAACCCGCTGAAAAACCCGGTCAAGAAGGTGCCTTGGCCAATTTTTGGCCCTAACCGGCTGGTTTAGGACGGAACCGGCCAGTTCCATCCTAAACCAGCGGGTTACTATATAATGTTTATGTGAATGAGCTAGGTTGGTTCAACTAACATCAAACTTTCAAGATGTGCAGCTAGTAGAGGTTGTGACTCAAATGAAACAAGTTTGAGTTGGAACCAGCATCCATTGCCACTTAAAGTCCACCTACATCTTGAAACAACTACATTTTACCTACAAGCTCCTTGTTTCACATTAGATCTTTAGCTTGTGTTGTTTAAAATTAAAACCTTTTTGGCATTGAACTTATGACCTGTGAAATTTGTGGAGTGTTGTTAAGCCTAAATTTTCCATCTAGTCCCTCTTTTATCTTCACCTCAAGTCTTTTGTTGAAGTTTTCAAGCTTTGACACACCTCCTCAAAAGTTACTCTCATTGTGACACTTTTCATGTCACTTAAACTTAGAACTTGCTAGTCCCGGCAACATTCACTAATTTTTGGCAGCCTTCCATCTTTGTAATATGGCATGCATCATCGAAGCTTTTAACTTTTTAATACTTATAACAAGGTGAAAATCTCCTAGACTTTGAACCTTTTAAGCCTATGTCATTTGATCAACTACCTATATCTTTTGAGATTTTGTATCAACCTATGGCACAAAGTTTGCAAGTTTTGAATTTCAAAGTTACCACAACACGTTGCACAATGATGTACCTTTGAGTACCAATAAAGGTGCAATAAGACCATAAGAGCCACAAAGTAAAAGAAACAAGTTTGGAACTTTCAATAATGTGCATCAAATCACATGTAAATGAAAGATTGAAAACTCCAACCCTTATGATAGGGAGCAAAAGGAAAAGAATTTGCAAATGTTGCATTTTGCAAGCTACATAAACTTTCAAAAAATCTCAACCTCACAAGAAAGTAAAACTTCAATATCAAGTAAATTACAACAAGGAAAAGGGCTTATCATGATAAGTTGTAAATGAGAGCGACATGTTGCAAACATCATAACGACTGAAAGATTCAACCCACGCAACAAGACACATAAGAACGACTGAAAGATTCAACAACACACATAAGATGGATCACGTTGAGGCATCCTCAGACTCTGAACCAGGTGATGTCTATGAAGCTCCTAATGATGATCTTGTGTCTAGTAGTGGTGATGAACTTGATGATTGATCATGTGTACACTGTAGACTTGTAGTAGCCCAATGGCCTCATAGCTTGCAGCACTATTTTTGGACTTTATAAGCCATTTAGAGCCTCATTGCTTATGTATTTTACTATTTTGTTGAAGATATGTATTGCACTCTGTGCCATTTTGATATATTCACCTTTACATGGTATCTAAATGAGCAAACTTTGCATATTTTGTCTCTATTGGCTCGGAATCATGGTTTTAAATCTTAAAAATAGTTTTGTTTCATTAAAAATTAATTATTTAATGTATTTTTCTAACATTGGTTTGTTTAGACCTAACCAGTCCCAGTTCGACCGGTTCTGGTCGGTAAACCGGTTCATTAGGTGGACCGGTCCAGTCACCGGTTCCGGTTTTAAAAACATTGAAGCTAACTAGCTGTTATTTTCCACTTGGAGGGGTTTCTCTATATAAGGAAGCTATCAAGCCTCTATTTTCACAGATAATCTTTGGATGAGGTGATTTTGTAACGCATGTATTGAGTCGTTGCTTTGCTAAAAACATTTTTCTCATAATAGAAAGACTTTGGCGCTCAGTTCATGGTGTTCTTCTATCTATTGATTTGTGGTATGTGTTAGTTATGTGTTGATCTTCTATATTGTGTTGAATATATTTAATTATTATTTCATTTGTCAGTGATAAGAACATTCTATTGGTACGAGTTATCTTAGGGGATCTGATTCACTATATCATCTAAATGTTTGTCTTGAGATTAAATAGAGATTTACAGGTATGCTAGCTCTTGGGCTCCAAGTTCACAGACTATGGGGAAGAGCTGACCTTGTTTGGGATCTAGGCTTTCGTTGTGACGAATTATTTTGCAGGAGGGTTTTGGTTGGTCTATCTTTCGAAATTATTCATCCATGAAATTTATTAATAAAAATTCTCAAAACATTTAGTTGATCCTGGGCTAGAAAGAATTAATTTGCTAAATGAAAGCTAATAATTTTAAATTGTAAATATTTGCAAATTATTCTAAACCTTGTTTTCTTTTGTAGCACTTGGGGTTTTGGGGATTTGAAAATTTTTGTATATATTTGGGGTTTTGGGAATTCTTTCATTCATTTTTTGCAATTCAATCCTCAAGCCATCAAGGAGATCGAAAATTTTCTGAAGAGGCTAGCACTAAGGCTAGGGTTTGAAGGGTTATCTCATTCAAGTGAGACGTCTAGCTTTCTTGGGCATTTTCGTTGGGGTTTTGAGGCAGATCTAGGCCTAGGAACACAAGATCTAGCCCTTGGACCCCCTCCAAGCTCAACACTCAGCCAAGGAAGAAGTACGTTGAACATTCAAGGTGAAATTTTCGCGTTTTATGGCAAAATTTTGTCATTGCAGGGGTTTCAAAAAAAATTTAGGCCTCTAAGACCTAGCCATGACATCTCCTTGCCTCCTTCAAGCTAGCCACAGCCCTTTTTGCCTTAGATGTCAGCCCTAGAGGCCTTTTCCCTTGTCATCGACCCTCTTTTCCTCAAGACACATGCCTATTTCTCTTTCCCATGGCCTTGAGAGGCCTCCAAACCCCCTCAGTTTCCTCCTTTCCCTTAGCCGCAAGCCCCTTATGGCCTCTAACCCTCATGACAACCCTTCTAAGCCTTGTCGTGGGCCTCAATTTCCCTCCATCCCTTGGCTGCAAGCCTAAATTGGCCTTTTAGGATATCTCTTGGCCTTTTCCAGCCTTGACGTCAGCCCTATTGGGCTTGTCTTCCCATTGTTGCCCTTCTTTAGACCTTTGCCCCTCATCGTTGGCCAATTATCCCTCTTCTAGCCCTCATCCAAGCCATTCTTCAGTGATTGATTAAGTTTATATTGGGTTTTGGTCTCTAACATCCTATTTTGCAGCGATTTTGGAGCTAACTTTGTGGTTGCAGGAGAGCAAGTTCCTTGAATGAGTCTCTAGTCACCAATAAGGCCATTAGGCCTAGTGGTTTTCCCTCGAACCCTATTTGTCTCATCACTATTTGATTTGATTTCTGAAGCATATTAATGACAGCGGTATATTCAGGACCTAAACACATATAAATTAACCCTTAAATCATCAATCATTCACCTAAGGCAATAAGAAATTGATTTTGTAGTTCGTTGGTTGCATAGGAGTGAAGTTTTGAGGACTATGCGTAAATTTTAAAGTCTGATATAATCACCTACAGCCACTAAAAGTCACCTACCACAGTGACAAAAACATCTAGTAGTGGCATAATAATTAATTTGCAAGCATATTTCATCATTGGTAAACCATTGGTATTAGTTGGCCTTGCATTATTTGGCATATCTTGTCATTTCTCAAAGGTTGTTACATTAATTTGAGGTCTGATATATGCATCATAAAGTCTGATATAAACATAACAGTGGTGTGAAAAGTAGCGGACAGTCATCTAATTTCATTAGGCATTCGATCCTAGCATATTTGGTATCTTGAGTAAGTGTCCTTTGGTGCCATTGGGTGTTTTTTTATACTGCTGCAATCATTTGTCTCTTGGCTTCCCCATCTTGCATATCATTGCATGCATTTTCATTCTTGCACTCAAGCATATCACTGTTTCCATTCTCATTGACAAACAGAAGTGCTCCAAAAGGATAATTGAGTTGGTAATTGTTGGATAAGATTGGCTCATTGCTCTAAAGAATAATATTGTCGGGGAACGCTCTTTTTCTCTCATTGATATCTAGCAATATTGTGACATTGCTTTCTAAAAGAATATCTCACTTGTCATTGTTATCATTGCTAGAGAAATTGGTTATCGGACAAATAGTTTCATTATTTTTTCATTGTTACAAGTGGTTTCATTAATTAGCATTTCTTGGCAATAAGTGTACTAACTGGTTTCTTGCAAGTGGGTTTCACATCTAAGTTTATTGATCTTGCAAATCAACTCACTCTCTTAAAGCACTTAATTGATCATTTTAATTGCGATAAGAGTAATCAGGAGATCGTCTAAGGAATTGTTAATTTTGTTCATAAAGAACTGAGGTTCTCTCCTTTTCTCCTAATTGACATATTGCCATTCTATTGCTATAATCTAAGTAAATTTTGAAGTTTCTAATTGTGTTAAGAAACATTGCACTTGTTGATTTAATGTCATTTCATGAGCAATTGTCCATTGTGATATTGGTAATCTTGGCAACTTTTTCTAGCACCATCTCTCTGATTCATTGAGCACTTTATTTTGGTGAAGATTGACGTCTCCATTTTTAAGTACTTTGATTGCCCTTAATTGAATATCATTGTAATTTGTCTCAAAGTACTTAAGGTCCTTCACAATCTCACCTAAAGATAATCACTCATCTTGCATTTGCATTCTAAGTTTAGCCTTACACTAATTAATTTACCTCCAAGCATAAGCTTGGTTGAAAAAGGCTCTGGGAAGACCTTTTTCATCTAGCTTACAAAGTCTAAACCCTCTTTTGTGGTTAACACAGTAACCTTGCAGTCGTTAGAGCCACAGTATCTGCAGCACCGGAGGCGTCGGGTGGTTAGAATTTCAAGGAAAGTATCGTTAATATAGTCGTTGTTGTCTTTCCCTGGGCTTCTCTCTACAACCTACTATAGAGACTAGTTTCAAAATAGTTGAGGGAAAGGATTCATCTAGTTATGCATCTAATTTAAAATTAATCAAGATCTTGCATTTCAATTACATTTTAGGTGTTGCATTTCATATAGGATAGTGAAAAGCAACAATTGTTCATCTGGTGGCTTGGTAGATAATTCATGTTAAGCAAGTATTTTGAGTCCATTTAACGCACTGGTCTTTCAAGGTAATCTAATCAAATCATTAAACTTGCTAAATTAACCAAGTTGCAAAGCCATTCAGTTGTGTCTCCGGGACTTGTCCGTTGTCGACGGGTCTTTCATCTTCACATTTCACAGGGACTATCCCCTGATGGCATTATTTCCATTGATGGAAAAGAAGCAACAGCATGGAAAAGGAGAAGCAAAGTAGAAGTAAGGGAAGGAGTAGCAAAGGATCAGCAGCAAGCATGTATGGATATGATCAAGACGAAGAAGCGAGTTATGCTTGGTATGCTTGATGGCTTGGCAGAAAAATGATGCTTGCAAGTGTTGCGTATAAGACTGATTTGAAGAATGGTTTGTTGGAAAAAATTGTTGCGATGCAAGGCAAGACTCCATGACAGCATACAAGACAAGACTCAAGGAGATTGAGACAATGACATGAAGATGTTCTGATGCAAGTCCAAGACAAAGGCAAAGATGTTGCAAAGATTGTTGTGATTCAATATGATAAATATTGTTATTTGATGTTGGCATTAGGATGATGCATTTAATCATTACATGTGGCTGAAATAATATTGGATGGATTATTTATTTTTGTGTTATAATATTCAAGATATGACGAGTTTGGAAACAAATGAGTGGAAGGCAAAGAGTCAAGCCTATTCACCTCATATTCCTATGTGGGATACAAACAACCAGCAAACTATCTTTATAAAAGATGTGATTTTGGAAGGCATGGGATGTTAGAGAGTGAAAGAATGCGTGAGAGTTAATTGAGGAATTATGCATTAGCTACCTGGCACATATGAAGCTTATATGAAGTAGATTTGAAGGGAAGAAGAGGCAGAAATGAAGATGGAGATATGCAGAATTTATGGCTTGGTAGAAAAATGATGCTTGCAAGTGTTGCGTATGAGACTGATTTGAAGAATGGTTTGTTGGAAAAAATTGTTGTGATGCAAGGCAAGACTCCATGACAGCAAAGGCAAGACTCCATGACAGCATACAAGACAAGACTCAAGGACATTGAGACAATGACATGAAGATGTTCTGATGCAAGTCCAAGACAAAGGCAAAGATGTTGCAAAGATTGTTGTGATTCATTATGATAAATATTGTTATTTGATGTTGGCATTAGGATGATGCATTTAATCATTACATGTGGCTGAAATTAATATTTGATGGATTATTTATTTTTGTGTTATAATATTCAAGATATGACGAGTTTGGAAACAAATGAGTGTAAGGCAAAGAGTCAAGCCTATTCACCTCATATTCCTATGTGGGATACAAACAGCCAGCAAACTATCTTTATAAAAGATGTGATTTTGGAAGGCATGGGATGTTAGAGAGTGAAAGAATGCGTGAGAGTTGATTGAGGTATTATGCATTAGCTACCTGGCACATATGAAGCTTATATGAAGCAGATATGAAGGGAAGAAGAGGCAGAAATGAAGATGGAGATATGCAGAATTTATGACCAGGTAAACCAACGCATTGTTGTTTCTTGTTTGCATCAGGGGATTGTAGTCTCCTTTCAAGTAGTGGATTGATAAACATCAGGTTGGAGCCTGTTGAGGTAGGAGCCTCTTGTGGGATGTAGCCTACATAAAAAATATGGGACTTAGAGCTTCTTTGCATGTTGCAGCTTGCAGAAAATTGAGGTAGCAACCTCATGTAGGTTGGAGGCTACATAAAATCAAATCTAATAAGGAGTAGGAGCTTGCCTTAGCATCACAACAATAATAAAATTGTGGTTTTCTCCCTTTATGGGTTTCCACTTATATCTGGTGTCAATATGTGTTGTTATTATGTGTTGGTGTGATGTTTTGGTTTGCTTAT
>APFE030070779.1:70915-87665 GCA_000404065.3 Pinus taeda | reverse complement strand
TATGCAATTTTGTGTAATGCAACAAACGTATATCTAGTAAACTTATGATTCAATTAGTTGATCCTTAATGAGTGCATCAGAACATTACTAACCATATGAACAGTAAACAGGAGTAGTAAAATAGAACAGATCATCACACACAAGAAGCACACATGAACACCATGATATAAGGTGGAAACCCAATGTGGGTGAAAACCACCTGCTACAAGTCGTCTCAATCTTCTTTTTAATAAGAAACTTCTTTTACAATAGTTCTGTATTGGTGCAGTTTGATACCGGTACACAAGCTTCTACCTGCAAAAGGCTACAACCTTCTCTCGTTCTCCAGACTCTTCTGGAAGGGAGCTACAATCCCCTTAGCTCTTGTACTAGTCGATCCATTTACTATTACGTAGGTGCCGACTTACTGAAATGCTCCAACCTTTACTCGTTTTCCAGCTGCTACTGGAAGGGAGCTACCACCCCCTTAGCTCTTGTACTAGCTGATGTACTTGTACGTAGGTGCCGACCTACAGAAGGCTACAACCTTCTTTTTCTTCCTCCAGGTACCACGTTTCATACATTTTCATACTGGATACTCCTAAAGCACAATACCATAATCTGAAGGCCACGTTTCATCCAATTTTCATACTGGACCCATCAACAACATTGAAGCACAAAATTAATCATCACTGCAATACACCCATCAACTACACCTGCATCATCAATCTCTGAATCACCCAATACTGAAACACTAAAACCCTGTCAACAACACAGTCAATAGAACATAGAACAGACAACAGAACTCTGCAACAATAACCAGATCTAACTGCAACTTCAAATATCATATATCATAATGTATACGCTACTATGACGAACCAAACTAGTGTACATATGCGCTTTCATTAAAGCCAACCTGCGTATAGATACACAAATATTTTCTCATAACTTTGCAATTGTTCCAGACATCAATCATACCCATATCATAACATTTACAGAACATTACATGCGTCAATATACAGATCTAGAATAAGCATGATCAAATCGTATAGAGATGATTCATTCCAAGCCATTTAGATCCTGATCTATCCTTAGATCTTGTTCTCCATCAACCACTTAGATTCCTCCTTAGCAAAGCATCATGAATCCATAACCTGCATACTGGATCTCATACTTCATCAGATATTCAAGACTTTCTCAATACCCTTGCCTAATGATCTTCTTCTCCTTTTATAGTCTTAGGCCTTACTCAATACCATGGTCCAAAACCATTGAGAACCAATATTAGGGACCCAATACCTGGGTTCAACACTTCGGATGCGATACCAAGGACCAAAACCATAGGTGTAAATACCACGGACCCAAAAATAAGCATTCCCACATGTACGCTCTTTTCCGTGCATGAAAGTGTGTGCATATGCATACGCAACTTTTGATCAGCAATCCCGCGTGTATACGCATCTTTGCATATAGAGAACCTGTGTGTATACCCTACTTGGTATATAGCGAACCTGCGTATATACGCAACTTGGTACATAGTGAACCTGCGTATAACCTGCCTATGTACGCCACTTGGTATATAGTGAACCTGCGTATATACTCATCTTTCTTCATTCTTTGTAGTCTGATCATCAATTCTTTGCTACTGACCTACTGCACTATAATCTGTCATCTTTCCATCAAGGACAACACCTGTATCATAATGCCAACAATCTCCCCCTTTGGACTTGACGACAAAGCTAACTTGTCATACTAAGAATTGTCATTTGATTCCTTTGAGCTGTCCTGCATCCCATGTATTCTGTCACATCTGATATCTCTTTTGTAGATTCATCTAGTTGTATATAAGTGAGTTGTTCTTCTATGAGTGGGTTGCCATCAAGTACAATACATGCATCATAATGCCAACAAAAATTTCCAATGGGAAATGTCTATTAGAAAAACTTATGAACAATAGGTTGCACATAATGTAGCTATGACAGTTCCCTTGTTCAGAGAGCCACCAATTAAACAAATGATATTCTAGCATGAGATATTTTTTAAATATTTCTTAGAAAAACCATGTACACCATAATCCAAATAAAAACATTCTTCTTTAACTATTGATTTGTGTTGGGTGATTTAATTGTGAGTTAAATCCCCATCATTAAATTGTCAACCTGGATTTCATGAACTGATGAGGTATACGTGTAATATATGTACTAGGTGATTATTTCTCAGAATAGATTAATCTAATAAAAGAAACATGAAACTAATTACAAATAAAATTAAATCAATCCAAACATAAAGAAATTGAATCAATATTAACAAAACAACATGAATCAAAATAACATAAAAGAAACTAAAGTAAACTTACATAAATGAAATCAAACTTGCTTGAATTGAAATCATATTTTCTTAAAATGAAAATCACACTTGCTTGAAATGAAATCACACTTTCTTAAAATGAAAATCACACTTGCTGAATTGAAAATCACACTTGCTCAAAATGAAAATAAATGAAATAACATAATTAAAAAATGTTACCAATATGTACAACAAATGAAAAAGGTGTGCAAACTGTGGTTGATGGGGGCCCTCCACTCCTCAACAAGCACATTGAATGATTATCAGAACTTGGAGATCAAAAGAGCAATATGTATTCCATAAAATGAAGTTGGATAAAAGCTCCAAAGATATTACAATAATTCAACTCTCTTCCTCTCTATCATAACTTTATAAATTACTTATTTTGTATGGAACTTGGAATTTGGAACTTAGGAACCCCTTTATATGAAGGATGCACTCCTCTTTATACGAAAAATCAAGATAACTAATCAATAAATATGGATCAACAATTATATTTTGTGGTTACAACCAATTACCTAAAAATGTGAGATACAAATATTCTCACATATATTTAGGAGACACATATCAAAACACCCATGATTCTTCTCCTTTGAATGTGCTTAGTAAATGATCCAAATCTTCTACAATTATTGCACAAATATTCATGAGTTGGAATTGAAATTCGAATTTGTGGTTGAGTAGTCAAATAAGACCCTTCTAGAATCTTCAAATAGGCCTACAATATCATAAAACTCATACCACTTTTAGATATATATGAAAACATGTTGATATCCTTATATTGAATCATAAATTCTCTTAAAATACTTAAAATAAATGACTTGGAAAATAATAATGTTAAACCCATATGATCATGAAAATGGTTATTAATGTAGGGTTATGGAGCTATAGAATATGGTAAAGAGTTATGGAATATGGTAAAATGATGGAAATGAGGGTAAAATAGGATGACATTTTGGAGGCCCAACATTCCCCTCAACTGAAGATGTTGCTTGTCCTGATGCAACTTTGCATTGATTCCCTTAATCATCAGTTAATATTTTTTCTTCTATATGAACTTTGGTTTTTCATTGATTTTATTTTAACTTTTCATAATCATATCATTTAATAACTTTATTCTCTTTGACAAGTGTACTTTGAAATACATTTGATTGCAATTTATTTTTTTATGTTTGGTTCTTGTGTGACAACCAAAAATTTATGAGTATTAGTTCTTGTGTAACAATACTTTTCTTATTTTTGTTACATCAAAAGTACTCGAAAACACTGTGAATTCTTTTTTAAGGCCCCATATTGGCTATCAATCATTTAATGTGTTTATCAATTGATCATTCCAAAACATATAAAATTTTGGAATCACAATGCAACAATAGTTGATTGAGAAAAATATGTTGTTTAGAATGAAATGAAATGCGATATGTGAATATGAGTTGATATCCATTCCCCCCAACTAAAGGTGTTTTCAGTTTTTGGCAAATAAAAAAGGGAATATAAATGTGGTGAGAGATTTTCCAAAACCATAATTTTAGCATTTAAGGAATTACGTAATTAAATATTAGAAACTAACATACCTTCACCTACCTGAAAAGTGGAAAGTCTATATTTATAGAAGAGTGTGGTTGTTGCTACTGGATCATGGAAGTGAAGTAAAAGAATCTGATTTTCTTTTTCTTTCTCATGGTTGCATAAATAGAGAATGAATTGGATCTTAAATTGGAATCTTTATTTCTAGGACAATGCTATGACTATTGAATTTTGAATTGAGTCTTGCTGCAAGCTGCTGAAATCATATAGTCTTCATTCATTCCCACTCAATGGCATAATTCTTATCTATGTGAATAGATGTGTCGATGTCAAACATAGAAAAGAAATTGTTGTATTACTGGCCATTAATGAATTTCATTAACCAACACGAGACTACTCACCATTGATGTTAATGTGAGTCAAGATGTCTAAGTACGTCCTACTGTGTACGAATATGTATGTCATAGTCGAGTGACCTAGAAGATCCAACAAACAGGGGACATTAATGTATTCCCTCTGTTAATTGGTGAGAGAACTTGCCATTAAGGCATGCAAGCCTCAAGGTACTTGAAATATCTCTATTCCTGATCCCAGATGATGTGTCAGAGTCGATGGGTCAAGACTTGTTAGAAGGGAGGCCTTAATGAAGCCTCCATCATCCAACGCGAGTATAAAATAATAATTTGAAGGACTAAATATGAAATATTTGAATTATGAAGAAAGTTTTATTTCACAGAAAGGAAGAGGAAAATGTGGTGACTCAAGTTTGTAAGGGAGTTGAATGAATTAATTTTTGGGTTAAGGGTGAGTGAAAATGAAGCAGGAAAGTATGAAAATTGCAAAGGGAAAATGAGTTTTAAAAGGATGGTTTGGCAGTAGGGAGATGGAAATTTATGGGTCGATTGTAGGCTTAGAATGAGGAGAAATCATAAAATTGGTATCTAAGAGGCCTTGTTTAGTAGCAATGGTGTAATGGATCTGTTTTCACATGGAATGAACATGCTCTTCTGGAAGAAAATTGCTCTTTAAACGACACTCATGCATATAGTGATCTTCTTTCATCATCTTGGAACCTGCAAAAGCTTATGATCTTTTTGAAATAAAATGCAAGACTATCGAGAGATAGAGGTGATTAGTCTCTCTTCATATGATATGTACACAAAAAATCATGAGAAATAATACTAACAAAACAAATTCAAGGAGGGAAAATTAAATGCACTTTTACCTATTTGGAAAGCAGTACCTTGGACTACCTGTTGGTATTTTGTTGGTAACTTCTTCATTTTTTTATTATTTCAAATATTGATGAAATCTCCCTCATTTCATAGATCTTGTCGATATCTTTCCAATGACGTTTGAATCATTGAAAACTGATGTCGTATGAAAGAGTTATGATTGTTTGAAATTTTATGAAACATGAAAAAAAGTGCATGGGTGCCATGTGGCAACACCAGGGAGTGCCACATGGATGCTGGAGTGGTTAGATGACATGGAAAGTAGACGTGGCGCGTTGACTATTCAAGGGGACATGGTGGAAAATGGAGCAATGATTGTGTAATGGTGACCAATAATACATTGCCACGTGGACCAATCCAATGTTGCCACATGGTAGGGAAATTGTTGCCTATAGTTAAAGACTGTCAAAATTGTAGAATAGTTAACGACTTTTGGCTTTTATTAGATTTGAAATTATGACCTATATTTGACAAATTCAAAGACTTACCAACAAGCCACAATTCAAATTTGATAAATAAAAACCATAAAAATGTGAATTAAAGTTAAAAATATTAATCATTCTACAAATTTGACTAACTGGCAACAATTTGACAAATGCCCAACAAAACAAAATTCAAGATTTTTAGAAGAAAATCAAGTATCTAAGTGCACTTGTCAATCGATTTCGTGCCACAAAAATATTTGATTTTAATTTGAACTCATCCAATTGCAAAAAAGAAGGAATCTCACGACCAATTTCTTCTATATAAATTGGAAAACATTGAATCTACAACTCATAATTATTTTTATTAATTAATTATTATTATTATTATATTATTATTTTCTTCAGGTTGCTACAAGATGTGTTACAGCAAAATTCCTGGGTCAATTTCTCACTAACTATCTATTTGGATTGGTTTGAAATTGTTTGCACATGTTCCTACTATTCTAATGTTTATGCACACCAAAAATCAACGCCATCCAATGCACAAATTTTGAGATAAAATCAAAATTATTATAAACTTCATAAACAATTTTCTTACAAAATACAGATTGGACTAAGCTAAATTTTTTTATGGAGGTTCCTATGGTCATAGTGCGTGTGAATACTAAAAATCAGATCGATCCAATGCATGGATCTCGAGATATAAGTGAAATGGTTGTAGGTTATGATCTTCATTTTCTTACAAATCATGAAGCAGATTGGGCTAAAATTTTTAGGGGTTATTCATTAGAATATTATGCACTTTCCATAAAAAAATTACAAAAACCCAGTTCCTAGTTTGTGAGATATATTTAGTTTAATTTTTGTGTTTTTTTTTTTTTTTTTTTGAAAAAAAAATATTTTAGAAAATTTTGAGACAGATCCAGATTGAAAATTTGGAGTATTTTTAGAATGAATAATGAATTTAGATCTCCTATCCAATTTTTAGATCTATGAGTTTAATTAAATTTCAAAGCTAACTTTATTTAATTTTCTTTTTTGATCTTCCAGGTCGCATAAGGCACAAGAAGAGAGCATACTCAGGTATTTTGTTAACTCTTTATTCTAAAATTTGAAAAACAAAGTAAAAAGTTGATGTCAAACCTTAAATTTTATCTCTCAAAACTTTGTTTGTTCTCCTCTCTTTCTAGATCTTCTCCCAAAATAATTAGTGAGCGTGGTGGCTCTTACTGCACCACCAAAAATAAAATTGCAAATAAAATGAAATCTAACTTAAAAAAAAAAAACTTTAAAACATCACCAAACTTGGTTTTATTTATTGATTTTATCATACTATACTGGAAATATATTTTTTTTTTCAAGTGTATGCATATTTCCAGTGTAACCATTTGTGTATCAGGAGTAAAAAGATATTCATGCTTAAGTTTGAAAAATATGCCTTAAAGTACATCAAAGCATGAAAGACAATTTTTTTTTATAATGCAATCAAGAAGTAAGGAAGAATGAAAGAGTGATGTGATTTAACCCCTAATTAGAACCATATTTCAGTAAAGCTATGATATTCCTTATTACTTTCTTGGTTTAGATCACATGTAATATCCTCATTTATTATGCATTCCTCAATCTTAGATTCTAGTGTTCTCCCCATCAAAAGTATTCCATGATTATTTAGTCTCTTCAATAGATTGACAGGAGGAATCAAAAGATACTTGAAGATCTTCTTGTGGAGTTGGAGGGATAGATAATTTTATAAATGCAGTTAAAATATACTCTTCCCGAGAGGCATATAGCCCAGTTGTTGTTAGGATTTGAGAAAGTTCTTGGAAGGACATTCCTAAATTTCTTAAGTCCGTGAATTACTCCAACTCGTTGATACTTCCTATGTTGCACATAGATTAGTACAAAGTATTGAAAAATTATTGAATATTTAACATGCATCATAAATGATTTTAATATGCTTTTAACCATGGATCTAAGAATGAATGCCACTCATGAGTTTTCTAAACTTTCAAAATAAGCACCTATGTATACATCCCCGACAACGATGCCAAAATGTTGGGTGATTTAACTGTGAGTTAAATCCCTATCATTAAATTATCAACTCGGGGTTTGTAAATTGATGAGGTATACATGTACTATATGTAGTAGGTTATTATTTCTCAGAATATATTAATCTAATGTAGGAAACTTGAAACTAATTACAAATAAAATTAAATCAATCCAATCCAAACATAAATAAATTGAATCAATCTTAACAAAACAACATGAATCAAAATAACATAAAAGAAACTAAACTAAACTTGCATAAATGAAACCACACATTTTTGAAATGAAATCACACTTTCTTAAAATGAAAATCACACTTGCTTAAAATGAAAATAAATGAAATAACATAATTATACAATGTTGCCAATATGTACAAAAAATCGAAAAGGTGTGCAAATTGTGGTTGATGGGGGCCCTCCACTCCTTAACAAGCAAACCAAACAATTATCAATTCTTGGTGATCAAAGCAGAAATATGTATTCCTTAAAATGAAGTGGGAGGAAAACTCCAAATATATTACAATAATTCAACTCTCTTCCTCTCTATCCTCACTTTACAAATTACATATCTTGTATGGAACTTGGAACTTTGGAACCCCTTTGTATGAAGGATACACTCTTATTTATACAAAAACTCAAGATAACTAATCAATAAATATGGATCCACAATTATCTCACGTGGTTACAACCAATTACCTAAAAATATGAGATACAAATCTTATCACACATCTTTAGGAGATACATATCAAAACATCCATGATTCGTCTCCTTTGAATGTGCCTAATCAATTATCTAAATCTTCTACAATTATTCCACAAATCTTCATGAGTTGGAATTGAAATTCGAATTTGTGGTTGAGTAGCCAAATAAGACCCTTTTAGAATCTTCAAATAGGCCAACAATATCATAAAACTCATACCACTTTTAGATATATATGAAAACATGTTAATTTCCTAATATTAAATCATAAATTCTCTTAAAATACTTTAAATAATGACTTGGAAAATAATAATGATAAAACCATATGATCATGAAAATGGTTATTAATGTAGGGTTATGGAGCTACAAAATATGGTAAGAAGTTAAGGAATATGGTAAAATGATGGAAATGAGGGTAAAAGAGGATGACATTTTGGAGGCCCAACAATTTGTATCAAACTTGTAACAAAATGTTCAATCTTTATGCTACTAGTAAATAGAGAGTCAATTAAATTTAGCTATCATACAAAATATACATATTTAAGGCACTATTTTTAACATGAAGGGGGCTCTTCCTTCTCTCAAAAGTGGGCTTGTAGTACACTTATAAAATTAGGAACTAATAATAAATAGTTATGAAGAAACGAATATTTTAATTCATAATAAAACAGAGTACAAAATTATCATACTATCATACTATCAACCTCTTAATTTCTATACCCCCCCTATAGTCTAGATGTTCCTCTTATTTATATAGAAAGAAGGAAAAGGTCACTCTTAACAAATCCTAACAATATACAACATCATTCTAACAACATATTGTTCTTGGAGAAACAATTACAACAATATATACCTTATTTAAGATGATCACAACTCAACAAGGAGGACAATATCCTCATGTACAACAAAATCCAAACTATAGAAGCCCAAAGGAAATTTGGAGAATAACTAATTTATCCTCTCTTTTTTCAAACTTGACACTGATTTTGACTTTTTACCAATTATGGGCATAACTAAAATTTGGGCACATTGGTGTTAAATACCTAGCCATAATTCCAAAACCAATTTGAATTTTTGAAAATGGATTGCATCTTACTCAATTTGTTATGCTACCCACAAAACTCATGTTTTACTTTTTTGAGATTTTTCTTCATTGGCTCTAAAATTAAGGCAAGAGTCAATTATTTCAAGGTTGCTACAAATTTGGAGAAAAATCTTAATTAAATGCTACAACTTCACACAGTCTCCTGGGTGAATTCCGAGGCAAGTAGAACCATGTTGGGCATATGGAGAATAAAATCTATGCCCCCAATTTTGCTAGAATTAGTTGCACATATCTGGACGAATGATTTAGCTACAAGAATGTGAACTTCTTTGACTACAGGAACTAAACTGGCAATCATCATTAGCAAAACCTACCATAATATCTCCAATTCATTAAACATAAATGGAAATTAGCTACGTTATCACTTGTGATCTTGTTGTAGTATATTTATGATGAAACATGGTAAGAATGGTAATGAACGAGTGAAGAGGTGAGGTAAAATGATAAAAAACTAGATGTTTTAAATGGTGAAAAAGATGACAAAATGGCAACTCAGCACTATTCTTGTGCTTTCACAACAAAACCTTATGGCTAAGACATTAAAAAATAATTTTCAAGTATCCTTTGGAGAAAAAAATATTTACATCCATTTGATGAACATGCCATCCATTTTGTGATTCCATGGAAAAAAGAATATGAATGGTATCCTATTTTGTTGTGGGGGGGAACTCTCCTCATACTAAATGCCTTATTTTCATGCTAATCCTTTTTCCATGAGCTTCACTTTGTCATTATAATGTGATCCATCTTATTTGTAATTTTTATTGTTGTAGGTTTTAACCCTATACATAAATTACTTGCACATGAATTCTAAAAATAGAAAATAAACAATGATGAGAATATAAAACAAATACATAGAGATATTCCCTTGTATGTGAAAACCCGGACTACCAAATTGATTTTTCATGTCCTCCTTTCAATGTCACAATACATATATATATACATGCCAAAGCATTCATAAACCCCAATCCATTTACCTTGGATTAGAACATAATTGTAGTTCCCTTAACTGCATCTACAAAATACGATAGGAAAAAACTATGTGAAAAATGCATGCACAAAATCATAGGTAGGTTCGCCCACCTAATATAGGGTCAAAAAAAAAATTCCCAGGGTGATGCCCCAAACCCCATCTAGGGGGGCTACTGCCCCCTGCGACCCCCCACACATGCGACTAGTCATGGAAAGAATATAAAACACCCAACAATTTCATATACACATATTATATCCAAGTCCCATTCAAAATAAGAGCATCATACTCTTTCTTCATGGATTATTTCCATTCATCATGAGAAACAACTTCTTCAAAAGAAGTTGGCTCAATATCAATAGATAAATTTAATTCAAAGTGAAACAAGACATCTATATTATTTAGATCACCTAAATTTGAATTATCTACATCACCCCCATCTTTTCTCGTATAACTTCTCGTTCTTATCTTTCCAACCTCATCATGATGAACAATTTCAAGTGTCTTTCTGATTCACTTTGGTGGACCTTTATGAGATGGCATAGCTTTTTCAATTGATTGAGATGGTGTTGAATTCTCATCAATGTTTATCCTTTCAATCTTACCAATCATATCTTCCAATTGAATCTCCTATTTCGATAAGGTGGTTCAATATTCTTCATGAGGGGGGTATCTAAATTTTGATCCAAGATAGTTCTATCCCTTCAAGATGTGCAATCTCATTATAAGACTCATAACATGTCTTTACCCGAGTGAATCCATCCATATTATCAAGATACCACTCATAGTTTTGTCATTTTTGTTAGATTCAAGAAAAAAATCTCTTGAAGGAATGAAATTATTGCTTACCTAATCATAAATTTGATATTCCTCAGTGGTATTTTATTACCACAAGAAGATGCACTTTTAACTCTGTTCATCAAACTTGTGTCTTGGCTCCTTGGGAATTAAGGCATAGTAGGTGAAACCAAAGACCCTGAGATGCCTCACTAAGGAATGCGACCATGCCATTTTTCATTTGGAGCCTTATATCTAGGAGCATGGGATGGACACCTACTTTTCACATATATTACACATACAGTTGCATCATCCCAAAAAATCAAATTCACATTATTGAAATATAACATTAAATGTAAAATGATTAAGAGTTCATTTTTCATTCTTTTTCTACACCATTATTCAGAGAATTGTATGGCACAGTGGCATTGGTGTTAAAACATAACACACCCTGTAAAAACATTCCTTGAAGGCACAAGGCTCATACCCTTGGGTCAGTGCAAGTTCAAAGTGGATATGGGTGTTGAATTTGACCAATTGGATGTCGTCACCAATGAGTTCCAACACCATATTATCGTCATGAATGGGCATCAATGCAATGCGTTGCACCACAACTCACAGGTGCTGGGAACCAATGGAAGTTCACACCTTCCAGATCCAATGGCAGGAGTTCCCATCCATCCAATGAAAAAAGGTGTTTCACATTATGGAGTTGCACAATCGATCATGTTGGTGGAGCAATGCATATGAGACATGTTTTTCTCTCTCGGGTCCTCCACATGCCTCCAAAAGTTTCAAACGCTGGCCCTTCGAACTTGTGAAATGTTGACACGTGGCCTGTCCACATGGGCAACCCACTCATCATCGTCATGCACACCATACTGCCACATAAACTACCATGTTCACTCAATCATTACACATTGTCAACATCCCACGTGGTTAGCCCCACATCTTGTTGACGTCAACATGGTATCATTCAAAATTTCCCACCAAATAGATCCTCTCACGTGTCATGCATTGACTCATTTAAAGGGCATACGGGGTTCCCATTTTTAGCATTTTCTATTGTTGTTGTCCAGTTTGACCCTTGTGCACCTGTAGCCTTTAATTTTCCAAATTTGGTAAAATTAAAGCACAAGTCCTACAAAATTAAACATGTAAGCTTCTTCTTTTCATGAATTATTCTTGTTAAAGACTCTATAATTCAAAATTTATGAGAATTAGACTCAAATTTAAACCCTTACCCTGGCTTGCAAGGAACACACACTCCTTTTAAAGAAAATCTCTTTCCTGGATGAAATGACTCTACAAATTTGAGGAATTAGCCTCTTAGATGCATCATTAGGCTGGAATAACCTCCTTATTTACCAAATTTGTGTTCCTTTAACTTAGAAACCCTAAGCTTATCATTCAGATGGGAACTTTGTCATTCATAGGCTCAAAGTTTTAAAAGTTTCTCCTACCAACCTATCACTCTAACTTTACGACACATGGCATCCCTTTATTTTCTGCTTTGATTCTCAAGATATCTCTTTTGTCTTTCTCTCATATTTCAATCATTTAATTACCTCCAACAAACTATCATGTCAAATGGCCTCTTTATCCACTAGAAGCTTCATAGGTATAAAAGGAAAGAACAAATAGACATGTTGTTGTGACATTGATATTAAAACTTGAAACCCATGGCAATTTTGAACTGAGAAAGTCCATTCGTGTTTTGGAAAAGCAAGTGGATACCTTGGTAGTGTTAGAGATCACTAGAGAGACATTGTTTTCACTGCCTAATCAAGTATGGAAGTTGAAATCGACTGAGATAGAACTCCTGTGGGAAAGAGAACATATTAAGGGACCAGAAACTAAGTTGGATATTTTGAGAAAAGATAACTCTAGCAAGCCTTCTTTCAGAGAAATCAAGAGGATAGTTTGGGGCTGAATAATAAAGACATTGGAAAAAAATTGGAACCATTTGGAATTTATTCAAGAAATTACCGAGACCATGATAATAACATAAAGAGAAATAGAAGTGATTGAGAAGAATATTCAATATTCTCCTTCCAATACCGAAGTAATCATAGACTTCCTTAACTAGGTGCAAAGGAAGAGGTGACAACGATGAATCTCAATAGGCCTGAATGACTGACAAGATACAACTAAATAATAAGGAAAAATGTATTGGTGATGATGGCCAAAGAAGTGGTGAAAGCACTGATGGAAGAAATAAAAGGTTTTAAAAAGAAATGTGAAGTGCTCCACCGAAATAATTTTGCAACCTTCTTTGATGATGATGGGAACTTGCTTCCCAAAGAGTCCTTAATAAAAGTCTTGACTACAATTAAAGAAAGCCACAAAGGCTTTGGAGAAAAGGATCACACCCTTAAAGGGAAGGAGATTATGAAGTATATAATTATTACTATGAAGTTTTGTTATTACTCAAGAATGTTTTCAAAGAGCGAGGCAAGATTAATAATGAAGACATTACCAACTTGGAAGGGGTTATCATAAAGGTCTGGTCATGTGACATCCAATATGGTATAGTGGACGACTCTGATGAACCTGTATGCATGGGCTATCCAATAGGGACTCACACCAACATCACAAGAAGCCCTAGTGCACGCAAGTTCCAACTCAAGGCCTTCATCATACTATTGGGTAATTTAATTGATGGTTAAATTACTTAATTAATTCTCAACCAAAGTTCGTGTACTTGTGAATTACATGTGCACAATATATGTTAGGAGTTCTACTTTTTATTTTAAATGATGAAATGTAATGTAGCTAGATTAACTCATATCATTCTTATGCACATGTTCTTTACATCAAAATTATTCTTTCGAAAGAAAATTAAACTTCAAGGTGAAATCAATTGAAATTTCTAACTATTTAACTAAACTGAAACTTAATCTACTGCAACGAGAAATAAAAATTGCTTTATTTGAACTAAATTGAAATATTTATTCTAATGAGTAGAAGTGAAATTTAATTCAACTTGTATAAAATTGAAATGTTATTGTAAATGCTCTTAGAAATCAAAATCTCTATTCTATTCAAGAGAAGAGAAAACTTAATCTACTTAGTTTAGAAGAGTGATAATCCAAAATATAACTCAAAAGGATTACATATGTTTGCAGTTGTGATTATAATCAATCTATCCATTACTCATGAAATCAAAACAAAAATAACTAAATGAAGCAAACTATAAAAGGGAAATATTTTTGTCTTTTATGAGAGCTCTTAAAACTATTGAATGTTAAACGAGAAATCAATTAGAAAAATACCAATCAAAAACATTAACTAATTGGAATGATAAAGAGACTATTCACAAAGTAAGTTGACAACTAACATAACCAAATGCTAAACTTACTTACAACTCTTCATGGGGCCCTCATGTTAAGCATATACATGAGATTAATTATCAAACTATTCAACCACACATTGATCACCAAAGGAACATAGTAACATGTATTAAATGTCAAAGTCTACAATAGAAAATGATTACAAACTTAAAAAGAGTAACGATGTATATTGATTTGCTCCAGGGATTTTTATAATCATCTCTGAAATAACTGTCTTAAGAGTTATAAGTTGAGAAGCAAGTTTTCACTTGAGAACTAAGAGATTAAATTGAAATTAAAATCTTTCTTCTCATCATTTGCTACTGGAAGAGAAAATCATGAGAAAAAATTGATTTGACATATCGTAACTTTTGATTCCAAAATTTTCTCATCCAATTCCACACTCACTTGATGATGCCATGATCCTGCTCCAAATTTTGCGCATGGTTGGAGTATTATAACCAGAGTTGACTTCAAGTTTCACCTTTAGATCTCTCAAAAAGGATGAGTTTCTATATCAATGTGGTAGGTGGATGTCCATATGTTGAACACTTTCCATATACCTATATCTTTAATTCCTCCTAAAGTGTGTTGGAACTTGTATAACTATGGATTTAGCTACAAAATCTATGGTTAGCTGCAAAATGAGTGCAATTTAGTAGCTATAGGAATTTTTTGATTAAATTTCACAAAGAAATAATAGATTATAAAACATGAATGGATGATACCTTTTATGACGTTTGAGCATATCTGGAGTCACCTTTCAACTTCAAAATGTAGTAAAATTGTCATCAAAAGGATGGAAAGAAATGTAAAAGCGTTGTAAAAAAGAAGATAATCCAGGACTTTAACCTTCCCCCACACTGAGGTTTTTTCATGTCCTCCTGCATAAAAAATTCAAAATTTTCCAAGTGTTTTATTCACTGCACTATCTCTAAATCTTGTATTACGACATCCAAACTAGTGTCTCCTTTTTTATTCTTAACATTGAATGCTAGTCTTGGTTTCTTCATTAAAATCTTTCTCTACAATCTCTGACTTTGATTCTGAGGAGCCTATTATTGGCCTTGAGTTTCTTGTTTTATCTTATACGAATGCCACAAATTCAAAAGTATATTATCATTTTGAGTGCTCAAGATTTCATTATTTTCTTTTATTGCCTCATGTTCTTGTTTAAGATGCTTGTTCAATCTATTTAACTCATATAACATAGTTACGGATGAAACAAGAACTATTACCTCAAAACAGGTACTCGAGCCCAAAAACCCAAAAAAAACATGAAAAACAACCCAAAAATGAAATTTTTTTATTCTAGAATGATGTTTTTTTTTAGGGTAAATTTTCAACATTTTTTTTTAAATAGAAGTAAAAACTATTTTTTTTTTGGAAAATGGATGGAAAAAACACCCTTAAAAAAATTTGTATATTCCAGAACGATGTTTTTTTTAGGATAAATTTTCAACATTTTTTTTAAATGGAAGCAAAAACCCTTTATTTTTAAATGGATGAAAAAAACACCCTTAAAAAAACTCGTTTATTTTCCAATAACAAAAAAAAAATCGGGTTACAATTTTGACCTTTTTTGGCAATGGAGTTCAAGAGAAAATATCTGAACTTTGAAAAACTGTAAAATTCCAACAGTTCTACGACATGATGTTAAAGATAAAATGTCATGTCTCAAATCATGATAATTACAACTATTTCCATCCATGTTTTTAAAGATAAAATATCTTGACTCTAAAAAACCTTGAAATTGTAATTGTTTTCAATTATAATATTAAAGATAAAATATCATGGCATAGAAAAACATTAAAAACAAAGATTATGAATACAAAAAAAATCTAGAGTTTTCAAAATATTTCAAGCATGACATTATGAAAAAAAAATTATGACAAAAAAATTTAAAAATGAACACTCAAGAGAAATTTATTTCTTAAATGCAAAATATATAGAGATTTTAAAATCTTAGCCTAAGACAACTCCATACATTGCAATTTTTTTTTTATAAATCAACCATCAAATTGAAATGCCGCGTAGATGAACTCACCCTATTGTAAAGAAAACTTAAAGACCAACCATGAAATTGATATAGTGTGCGGGCAGACTCCATTCATTATAACAAAAATTTTAAAATCAACTATCAAATTGCCCATAATGGGATCAGGTTGTTAGACGAGCATCGACATAGACCCTATAGAAAAAAAAAAATGAAGATTAAAAAAAAGAGTGTATAAAGAAATAAAAATGAAAATTACAAAAGAAAACAAAAATTCAGATATTCAAAAAAGAAAGCAAAACAAAAAATACAAAAAG
>APFE030070779.1:5305-68288 GCA_000404065.3 Pinus taeda | reverse complement strand
TGGGGTAGGCGAGTTGGTAATCACAATGCGGTGAAGTTTGTTAGAAGGCAGGCTCCATACTAAAGGTCACGAGTTCAATTCCCCCGGAATAACCCGGAACTATGGAGAGGGGCGGGCGCAATTTCCCAGGGGTTATAGTGGTAGCGGTCAGAATCGACCCCATGTAACGTGAGTTGCGAGGCTGCTCCAGTTGTTGATTCCTCTGTTAAGAAAAAAAAAAATTTGTTTTATTTTTACATTTTTATGGGCGTTTTTTATATATTTTTTTATTATTTGAGTTTTTTTGGTCATGTTTTTTATTTTTATTTTTTATGTTTTATTACAAACATGAAAATCACAAACATTTAAAAAATATATCCACACTTGAAACATTACAAAATTTGAAGTGTAAAAAATAAAGCCCTCTAAACAAAAAGGGTTGATGCTACATCAACCCTTTTCAAAATCGAGATGAAAATTACTAACATTTAAAAAAGGTGTTCATACTTGCTACATAAAAAGAAATTAAAGTGTCAAAAATCAACCCTCTAAAAAAGAGGGGTTAATGTTGCATCAACACTTTTCAAAATCAGCATGAAAATCACTAACATCGACAAAAAAATGTTCATACTTGATACGTAAAAAAATTTAAAGTGCCAAAAATATGCTAAAAAAAAAAGTTTATTTTGGCATCACTACTTTTCAAAATCAGGTGATTTTTTGCTACCTCAGAAACATGGGTACCAGTTCACTTTCTCGTTTGATCGGTAACTATGTTATATATATCCTATTTTAAATCATCTTCAATCTTGCATTATTTTTTAAGAATGTCATTAGCCAAAGGAACCTCTTCATTAAAAGTATTTTTATATTCACTTTGGAGAGGGGAAGTTACCTTTTGTTGTCCTCTTTACTCCAATGATTCCATATAATCATAGATCTATTGTTGGACTGGATCGATTTCAGGTGTCTTCCTGGTTGGACTTGGAGTCTGATAAGATGGTGACACTCTAGTTTCCTCATTCACGCTATGATCTCCCTCCTCAAGATCAACTATCTCAGATGACTATATGTTTAAATGCTTAGAAATGTATTTTATCCTTCTCATCTTTACTTTTGGTTCCTCTATCTTTTGGATGTTTTTTCTCTTGCTCATTTTCCTTTTTTCCTTGTCCACTGGTTCTACTTCTTTTGTTTCTTCATAATGTTTATGCTTTTGTTGGCTTTTTTTCTTCTAACATCTTTTTTTTCATTTTTTTGTTCAATTTTCTCCAAGAATTGACAAAGAGGAGTGTCATCTTCATGTACCTCTGGTGAAGCTTCTATTTGTTCCGCTTTGTTTATAGTCAAGTTATATCCTTCATTAATAGGCTCAGGGTTAGGGTTTGAATTTTTTTTTTGCTGACTTGTCCTAGTTTTTTTAACCATTTGTTCCTCCAAAGCTTCTACAGAATGATTTTAGACCAAAAATCTTTGCTAATTATCTCCCTTGTGCTTCAATTAACCAATGTTGAAACAAGGCATTGTCAAGGGTTTTCGACTCTCGTTGTACACTAGAAGCCATTTTCTTGAGACTACAAAGTAAGAAGTATGGTAAATTCAACTCATTTCCATCAATGAATTGCATTAAGAGTCGAACATGGTAGAAAAACATGGTGCCATATCTTCCCTCACAAGTTAAGAATTTTTGAATGGCTAGCAACAAACTTCTACACTTGGTTTTCAATGCAGTCATTGGTATCCCCTTTTTAAAAATAAAAGTATCCATACCTTAGTCTTGAAGGAAGACTGTCAATTATTTTTCTTTGATTTTCCTATTTTTGAACAAGCTCTCTCCATTCCTGAGTAAGCATACTTCCTCTTCTAATATGGAATCTATAATTATGAGTTTAATGTTTCCAATATTTTTCTATACTCCATCAAATGCCCGTGAAAATTCTTTTGTAACCTATGTCTTGTGCCCATCAAATTTCTCAAATAAATTCAGCCAACCCACTTGCTGCAACTGATCCTAGACCCTTGGATATGCTTGAAGGAATTTTAATCCATTGGGTTTTGATCTGAAGATGGCACCCACAGTGAGGGAGGAGTTTCTATCCTGAATTGTTTCTCTAGACAAGGGTGGTGGAGGTGATGGAAGGATGGTCGATAAGGTTGGAAGGTTTGATCGTGTTAAGCGAATGTGGAATAGGTTGCTTATCGTGGTGTTTAATTCATAATTGAATTTCTCTTTTTATGTCAATGATGCCGTGATTTTTAGATCCATTTTTATAGGATCATTAGAGAATTTAGGCGATTTTGGAGAGATTTTGATGTGACAGCTTGAGATATGATGACAATTTAAGGCTACAAAGGATATGATTGTAGAGATATAATGGTAGGAGGTGTTACAAGGTGTAGGATTTGCTCAAAATTGATAGTATATGTATCATGATCATTCAATGATTTTAAAAATCTATTTCTCTTAAATGAAAGATAATCTAACTTCCTACTTACTTACCTTAGCACATACCTCTTTGAAATTTGATATATTTTCCTTTGTTGGAGGTTTGGAGCATACTAATTCTTCCTTTAATGTTGGTTGATTTGGGCTACAAAATTTGAAGTTAGTGGTAGAATGTCACTGATTCAACAACTTTTCTCTTTGAAAAAAAATTGTTGTTGATGGAGTGGGATTTTATTACTACTACTTCCTTACAAAACTTGAAGAAAACTAGGCCTCAAACATGTTTCTTTAGACATGTAAATTTATTAGAAGAAAAGAGGGGGTAAGAAGAATGTGGGAAAAAGACAAGGAATGGGAAAATATAAACCACCAAGAATTCTTGGTTTTCAATTAAGATTTTTTGTATAGACATGCAAACAGTGTTGGTTTTCATACATATACTTATTATTATTTTTTCGTTGTTTTTATTTTTAATTTTAATTTATTTTTAATTTTTTAATTTGAAGAAATAAAATTACAATTGGGTTGGAGGGTGAGGAGAAAAATATCCTTTCTCAACCATCTTGAAATCAAAATTATCTTGCAAATATTTGACAAACTCTTCTTTTGTTAATGGTTTATGATATAACCATAACCTATGACCATTAGCAAGGAAGATAATTTTTTAATCATCTATAGTTTTGATTCTAACTACTCCATTATGAAATACAGTATATATCTTATAGGGACCGAGCCAGTGAATTTGAAAATTTCCTTGGAAATATTTGAATTTAGAGTAAAAAGGAACAACCCAATCACCTGACTTCAATTTCTTAGTTTTGATAAATTTTTCATTCCATCTGGATCTTTGTTGTTGGAATATACTGGTTCTTTGGATAACATCTTGTTAAATTCCATACAATTCATTCAATTGTGCAAACATTTGTTTTGGAGCTTCAAATATATCAAGGCCCAATTTCGTTATTGTTCTAAAAGTCTCCACTTTGAAATAAATTGGAAGAAAAACTTACTTCCCATAGACAAGCTCATAGGGAGTATGTCTAGCTGTATTTCTCCATGTGGTATAGTATGCCCATAGTTCCTCTAGAAACCTTTCTGCCCAATCCCTTCTATGTAAGTGTACGATCTTGGTCAAGATTGCTTCAAGTACCTTATTGGTAGATTCCACTTTCCCATTGGCTTGTGGATGATATGGAATAGAGTTCCAATGTTTTATTTTGTATTGATCCATTATTCTTTGTACCAACTTGGATGTGAATTGAGTACCTTGATCTATCACAATTTCCCTTGAAACCCCAAAACGAGTAAAAATATCCTCAAAAAGAAATGTAACTACATCATTTTTAGTAGCAAAAGGAAGTGGTTTAACTTCTACCCATTTTGTAACATAATATGTATAAACAAGTATATACATTTTCTGTTTATATGGAGGATTGATTGGACCAACGAAATCTAGAGCCCATTTTACCAAAGGCTCTACAAGTACTTGAGGTTGTAGAGGCATATCATCACATGGAATGGGTTTTCCCATTCTTTTGAAGCTATCCCATATCTTGACACATTCCTTAACATATTTAAAAAGAGAAGGCCAAGAATATCACAAAAGAAGGACTTTGTAAGCATTTCTTCTATCAGCAAAGTTTCCTCCACATGGTTCATGATGACAAGCTTTCAACATTTATGCTACTTCATCTTCTCGAACAGACCTTTAGATGATTAAGTTGAGTCTAGTTTTATATAATTATCCCTCTATCAAAGAGTAAGGTGCACTAGATTTGATAACTTTCTATTTGTCTTTCATGGATAAATGTGGGGGTAACTTTCCTGTAGTGAAATGGTTAGCAATATCTGCAAAACCAAGGAGTTTTAATAGATACTACAAATAGATACTCGTTAGGAAAATTATCTTTTACATGAATATCATTATTATCATTCTACATTCTAGAAATGAAATCAACAACTGTGTTTTCTTTTCCTGGTCTATCAAGAATAATAATATTGAATCCAGTAACAATAACAACCATCTAGTTATCAGGCCATTAGTAATTAGTTTATTCATTAAATATCTAATAGTATAATTATCTATATGAATGAAATTTTCATAACCAATGATATAATGTCAAAACTTATTAATCTCATGCACAACAGCCAAAAAATCATTTTCTGTTATAGTCACTAGTACAAAATGGCTAATTTATTACTTAAAAATGATTAAATTTTACATATAAATGACCATTTTTTAGTCAATCACCAATAGTAGCTAATTTATAGTATCTTATAATGTGACCAACTTTTAGTCATTTCTAGCTTAGTCAGTGATTGATTGTCTCAATTTTATCGTCTAGTAGTATATTTAGTCATTAATTTCCACAATTAATGACAAAATATACAACAAAATATATCACTATATGATCACCCGATAAAACCAATTAATAACAAAAAAATATGACCAAAATGTTGGTCATGTTATAAGACACTGTAAATTAGCTACTAATAGTCATATTCATTTTAGTTGTGTTCATCATTAATCAATATAAACAATTATTTTAGTAGCTTTAGATTAACTTTATGTGTTCATTATTAATAAAAATAACTTAATTAGTATGATTTTGTGACTAAATTAAAAAAATGTCAATGTGCATGTTCTTCTAATATGAAAACACAAAGTTACATATGTTAATTATAATACTAAAAAATATCAAGTGCAACTATAAATAATTTCAACCACATAAATTATATTATATGAAATGTCAAGTATTACAATATGAGTTTCCAACCTAATATTGGTTGGATTACAATTTATACATGAAATATTGTTTCATCACTTCAAAACATTATCATTGTGTTGCCAAGGCATTATAGGTGAATTCACCAACTCTGAAGACTTGATCATCAGTCTCTATGTGTGTGTCTCATGTGATATTGTCTTTAAGGGTATCACAAGATTGGTTCTCTCTCTCTCTCTCTCTCTCTCTCTCTCTCTCTCTCTCTCTTTTCATTTGTCGCTTCAATGTTATTGTTCTCCTATTCAATTCTTGTTTTTGACCATCAATACTGAGTTCCTATTTTGAAATGAAAAAAGATATAATGCAGAGTATAAGACATGAAATATGATGAAGACTGGAATATAAACTAAAGTATACTATAAAGGATTTATACGACATATACGGCAACATTAGTGATGTCAATGCCATATTCGCCCAAAAAAGCAAGAAACTCGAACAAGTTTTCTTCAACTGGGCGATAGTGGCCACTATGTGGCTAGATAACCTATATAAACAAAACAAATAAAACATCACCATAGAAAAAGAACACCTTGGGAACTTAATAACAATGATGTCAGCTAATTTACAATCTAAAACAATCAAGTTGTAGATATCTTGTGAAAAGAAATGGAAATAAAAAAGACAACATATAATAAACAATGTATGACAACTAGCTAGAAAATTGCAGCATAGAAGAAAAAAATTCTCCTATGGTTATCTGTACATCTGGGTGGGTAACATGCCCCAATATGACATGCTCCTTAAGGTCTAAAGGAAGTAAACCTCCTACTAACACAATGATTGATTGGTTTCATCTTGGTCTTGCCTCTCCTTTGTGAGTCAAAAAAATAAAAATAAGTCCATCATTAGCTAATTGTACTCTATAGTATCCTTTTTGCATGTTATCTCCAAATACTTATCAAAAATGTCATATGATCCAAACAAATGGCATTTTGGAATTTTTTATATGCCCTTCCAATGTATCTAACCAAATGTACCCACTTGATTTTCTTATTTTATATTCATTTACATCCTAAAAAATATTTGTTTAAAAAAAAACACAGCCCCAATATCTCTAGATCCTAATGCTCATCCATATTTTCCATAAACCATAAGAATTAATGCTCTCTTATGATCAACATTGTAAAACAATGAATCTACACAAAAATAACTATTCATATAATTTAAACAAAAATAAACCTATTGCTATAAAACAAACAATGAAGCTTAATTTATATTGGTAACTACACAAAATAGAAATGAAGTTATTATTATAAAACAAACAACAAGGAAGCTACACAAAACACTCAATCAATAGGTATAAATTCCAAACATAATGAGAAAAGGAGCGGTGCATCATTCTCTACTATGTGCTCTACCAAATAAAAGGGTAAAAATACTAGAGGAAAACCCTCTTCTTTACAATGCATTTTAAGAATAATAAATTGATATTTAGTTCCTTATATTCTATTTTAATAAATCCATTTGCATTCCAATGCGGTAGTACCTCCACATAAAGAGATATAACATTTCAAGTTTCCACATACATCACAGAAATTCAAGATGATACTTCCATAAACAAGAAACTGAATTTGACCCACACAAATCACATACTTGTGACAAGAAAAGGCATGCAAAGCATTTGTTATCTTGCACGGCTCAAAAAGTTCCATTTTTTTGTCTACGGATCCTATAGCCAATAACCACTCATTGAAAGAATCGAACACAGGGTAGTTAAATTTAATAAATAGGAATACACTTTATCAAAAAAAACCAAAATAGTACCTCAACCCAAAACAAAACTCATACTGTAATAGAAACAAGAAAATAAACCTTATTGATATGTGCAAGAATTAAAAGAGAAATGAGAACAATCTCACAAGAAGGAAAGTGTGAGATAAATTCAAACTCTACACTCTATCTTATATTAGGTATTTACAAGAGTATAAAATTGGTAGATAGAAATATTTTAAGAGTTAAGATAGTAATAATGTTTCACCCACCTCATTGTATTATACTTACATATATAATAAATATTGGACCAAATCAAGTATGCCTAAGTCTCATCACTCAACTAAGTTACTAAAATTACATCATGGAAGAATAGCATAGCCTCAAAAGCAAGTTTTGATACAAAGAAAAAAATGGGTTATTATGAGTATTGGCTCCATTTTTTATCTGCCTCCTACACCTTATTTGGATGGTCTTTATAAATTTCTCATTTAATTTAATTCAACACCTTATAGGTTATATTTTGTTTTATGTCATGTAGATTTCTCTTGGTTCAGAATCTAGATTTTATAACAAACATGGAAAATCTTACCTCGAAAATAAACCTCAAAACTTGGTATGATTTTCCACAATATTTCATGGTAACAGGGTTAAAAGACAAATTGTTGAGTTTTTTGAGTTAATGAAGAAATTAATAATCCTTTTACGCTTTTTTATATATCACCAAAAGCAAAACAGAAGTAGGTCTTGCTACATCTATCTAACAAGAGATCCTATTAACCCCAGCTCTGTAATTAATAGAAGTTGAATCCTTGGGCTACCTAATATATATATGACATACAGTGGACAAGGTTTAATCAAAGGCACTCCCCTCCCTAAAAAAGGAACCATGTAGCCAATTAATGGGCATTTTGTAGATGATTCATCACATCCTGGAGGAACATGAATGAGTGGAAAATATGATGGACTACCTTCAAACTTACCCAGCTCCAGGATCATGAATTCAATGTGTCAAAACACAACCAAGTGTTCTGGACAATGTATGTGACACCACACTAGTTTTTTGGTTGATCAACTCTAATCTTGAATTCAACAGGGTCAAATATGTAAATTCATTAGTACCCCCTTCAACTTCTAGGCTTGACACAAGAATATTTTGGACATGGTCATTTCAGGAATGGAAAGGTAATTCAAAAATTATTGACCAAGGTAATGGCTAACATGACTACATTTCAAATATGAACTAAGGTTCTAACTGCCACCCCATCTACAAGAAACAAAGAACCAAACCACCAAACAAATATCTTTATATTTCCAAAGCTGCCATAAACAAATTTTGGAGTCTTGGACAACACATGCACCAAAATTTTCAATAACCAAGAATCGTGAAAGATATAGAGACATCCACATGGTTCCTTTATGCATTCCAATTCCTAGAGATAAAATCTATAGAGAAAAATGGAAGCATGAAAACTCCAATATGACAATCCACATACAAAATATTTTAGAAATAGAAGGAAGAATGGATGGAAAGGCATAAACCACAAAGCTATCCGTTATATATCAATATCCATCTTGCCTTGATTTCTCCAAAAGAAATAATTAAAAATTAAAAGTATCTTTAAATTATGCCTAGTTCTCCATGTAAATTTTAGATATGGATTAAAATAATGAGATATGCTGATTTATCCATCATAACAAGAAAATTGCCACAAGAGGTCACCCTTCATGCCATGAATGGAACCTAGGACATATGAGAATCCAAAGTTAATTTAAAGCTACATGGAAGTCATTATTTAACACTGATTTCAAAGAGAGCTCAATTTTGGAAAACCCACCACCAATAATGTGCTCTCATGCTATTGTTATGAGATGGAAATAAATTGAACTACTAGAAATCACAACACCCTCATCATTGTTGTTACGAGGATGAAAACATACCAGACTAACACATACAAAAGAAAGTAAATCTAAGGAGTAAATATAAATCCCCTATACTGCATATAGAAGGGAGAACAACAACTAATTACAATGTCCTTATGTGGTAAGGCAATATCATCAGCTCAATCCACCAATAGCTAAATGAGATTAGATTTCAGTCACAACTATAGATGCACCCATACATTTATAAAGCAAGTAGTTCATGTAAAAAGATGAAACACTTCATATTACAAGATAGAATTTGGGTAAAAGTGGCACTAAATTTTGACACCTAGCAAGTGGCTTACCAACCAAAAGTAATTCACTAGTATGATCCCATAGAAAACCTCCAAAAATTAGCCCAGAAAAGAATAAGATATCCCTAAAATCTCCATCTAACAGGTATGGATGTGTACTTAATACCAAATTAGTTTTCTGATAGAGGAAGCGAAGAAAACTTGGCATTGATATTTTTCATGAATAGACGTTAAGAAAACAATAAGTATTCACCACATGTAATCTTTATGAAACACGATTAACAAATGGAAACTGCAAATATTGTGGGAAACCAAAAATTGTTGGCTATGTTTTATAGAGGTTTTTTATGCCACTGGCACTCTGTTCTCAAGTACCATTGGTTATACTACATATATGTCTGAAGTGTCTCACAAATGATCAAGTTGTTCACTCTCCAATTCCTATAGTAATTTTAAGAATTACGAGGAGAAAGGGTAACTAAATAGATGAATTCTCAATGTTGGAGCCTATCATTATTCAGTGTTCATATTATTTTACTAAAATCTAAAAGCAACGGCTAGATTTTATACACTTTCCTGAGTTGCGTGGATAGGTAGGAAGAGACTGTTTTGATGTAAAATGGTTTAGCATATATTAGATGGTGATGTAAATAATATAAATGTTAGGTTTTCCCAATGAAAATAACAACAAAACCTTTTTTTATCAAATCTATCAGGCCAGGACGTAACTACTCAAAATGAGAATGTATTACTCATTTAGGTTATCTATTATTATATACAAGGGAGTGACTATTCAGTTTCATCTCCCAATGAGTCTCCATTTCCTTTATTATTTATTTACACTTATTTATAGTTGTTCACCCAATCCCTATGATTAGGTGGCAACATTCCCCCCTTAATCTGAAGGGATGTTGGTGAGTCCAAGCATCATTCTGAATCTTTCAAGCTTTTCTCTTCTAAGTGCTTTGGTGAAGATGTCTGCAATCTGCTCATTAGTAGAACAATGGCGAAGATGGATTGTTTTGGCCTCAACATGATGTTGAATCAAATGATATTTTGTATTGATGTGCTTCATTCGATCATGGAACTTTGGGTTCTTGGACAACTTTATTGCCGAGGTATTGTCAATCACGAGTGGAGTCGATTATACTGGTTTTACCTGCAAATATTCTAGAATTTTCCTAAGCCACACAATTTCTTTTGTTGCCTCAACTACTGCCACATATTCTGCCTCTATTGTGGAATCTGCTGGAACTGATTGTTTGCGTGATCTCCAAGAGACAACTCCTGATCCAAGACTCATAGCATAACCTGAAGTAGATACCCTAATTTTTTTGTCTCCATCGAAGTCTGAATCAGAGTATCCAATCAAGCTGAAGTCGCCCACCTGTGTATACTTGATTCTAAAGTATTTCCCTTCAAGTACTTTAGAACTCTTTTTGTAGCAGACCAATGTCCCTCACAAGGATTTTGCATAAACCTAGAGAGGATTCAAACAGCAAACAAAATGTCTGGTCTAGTAGTAGTAAGGTAGTTGAGGCTTCCTACAAGTTGTCTATACTTTGTTGCATCCTCAAATTGTTTTCCTTCAATGGTTGTGAGCTTTAAGTTTTGTTCCACTGGGGTAGTCAGAGGATTGCATTCAATCATGCCAAACCTGTTCAACAGATCTCCAATGTACCTCTTTTGAGAAAGGAATATGGACTTTGGATGTTGAGTTACTTCAATACCAAGATAGTAATGAACATAGCCCAAATCAGTCATTTCAAAACCTTTCCTCAATTCCTTATTTATGGATGAAATGTAGCTCTCATTGTTCCTTGTCATCAAAATATCATCTACATATACTACAAGATATACAACTACTTTTCCAACCTTCTTGACAAACAAAGTTGCATCATCAAGATCATAATGTTTGAAATTGAGGTTCATAATATGCTTAGTTAGTTTTTCATACCAAGCTTGTGGTGCTTGTTTGAGGCCATACAAGGATTTCACAAGTTTGCATACTTTATGTTCATGTCCTTTTATAGCAAATCCTTCAGGCTGGGACATAAAAACATTCTCTTTTAGATCTCCATTCAATAAAGAAGTTTTTACATGTTTTTACATCCATTTGATGGAATTTCCAACTGTTCTGAGCTGCTAGGGCAAAGAGTGTCTGGATGGTAGCACATTTTGCTGTGGGGGCAAAAGTCTCCTCATAATTGACCCCTTCCTTTTGTGAAAAACCTTTTTCCACAAGCCTGGCTTTGTTCTTGTCAAGTGAGCCATCAACTTTATACTTGTTCTTGTAGACCCACTTGCAGCCAATTGGTTGGTTCCCAATGGAGGATCAATCAGCTTCCAAGTGCCATTCTTTATCAAGGCATCATACTCCTTTTGCATTTCTTCTTTCCATTCATCATGGGAAGTATCTTCTTTGAAGGAAGTTGGTTCAAATTTGTAGACAAATTCAATTCAAAATCATAAGAAACATCCATATCAATAGGTGAATCAGAGTCATCTACATCACCTCCATTTTGTCGGGTTGAATTTCTAGTTTGTGTCTTTCCAACCTCATCGGGATGAACACTTTCAAGTGTCTTTGTCAGCCACTTTGGGGGACCTTTTTGAGATGGTCCAGGCTTCTCCATTGATTGAGTTGGGATTGAATCAAGATTGAGTCTCCCAATTCTGTCAATCACATCACTGAAAGTATCATCCGTTGTTGGAGTTTCATGCAAGGGAGAGAGTGCTTTAGAAGAAGATTCTACAGGTCGATCTAGTATAGGAATCTCATCTTCAATATGTGGAATTTGATTATCAAATTCTTGAAATGATTTTTCATTTGTGAATCTATCCAAGTGATCAAGTTTCCACTCGACAACATTGTCAGTTTTGGATGATTCAAGAAAGATTACATCTCTAGATACAACAAACTTTTTACTGACATCATCATAGAGACGGTATGCTTTGGAGGTGTTTGAATACCCTCGGAAGATACACTTACAACTTTTTGCACCAAGTTTGTTTCTATGTACCTTTGGTATCAATGCATAACATGTGGAACCAAAGACCCTGAGATGCTTTACATAAGGAATGTGCCCATACCACATTTCATAAGAAGTCTTGTTTCTAATAGCATTAGATGGACATCTATTCTTTACATATACAACACATAGAACTACATCAGCCCAAAACATCAATTTTACATTTTTGAAAAACATCATGGAGTGCACCATATTTAATATTTTCCTATTCATTCTTTCAGCTACTCCGTTTTGTTGGGGATAATAAGGCATAGTTGTTTGATGTTTGATCCCATGTTGGCGAAGATAGTTTTCAAATTCATTTGAAGTGTATTCTTTTCCATTATCAGTGTGAATAGAGCTAATATGAGATTGTGCATCGTTTTCAATCCATGTATGAAAGTTATTGAATGTTTGAAAAGCATCAGATTTGTTCCTCAATAAATAAACCCAACACATTCTGGTGTAGTCATCAATAAATGTAATCATATATTTATTTCCATTTGTAGAAGGAACAGGCATTGGACCACATAAATCTGAATATATGAGTTCAAGTTTTCTATTTGCTCTGGAATGTGAATCATGAAAACACTGTTTGCTATGCTTTCTTAGAATGCAAGCATCACATTGCTTAAGTTTCCTAGGAATTGTAGGCAAACCAGTAACACCATTTTTCTTCAACAAGCAGAGGCTGTCATAGTTTAAGTGTCCAAATCTAGCATGCCATAATAAACTTGATGGAAATGCACCTTCTTCATATTGATAAGGGACCTGAACATTAACCTATTAGAAAAAATGGTCCAGTAGTTTCCCCAGAGCATGTATACAACACATACATTTCTAGTATGAGCTTCTCAATTATAACAAAAAACTCCATATTTGTGAGAATAAACAAACCTCTGGCATTCTTCTTATGTTGTTGCTTTTGATGGGAGATGACCACCATCGAACAAATAACTGGAGTCACCTCATAGTACCGAAGCATGTTGATCTTATGTATGCAATACTGCAAGTAGGGGAGCTTGGAGTTTCTGGTATTTAGAGCTTGCTAATGGAGCACCATATTGCACAAATAGACTAATTTAGAAAAACGTCAGCCTTATGCCTGCTAAAACTAGACCCAAAAAATATAGATGTTTAAATTATGTACATAATTGGGCTTACCTACCTTATGAAGCCATGAATAAGCTTGATTATCATGTGACAAAAAATACACAAGAAATGCCATTTAGGAATAAGTAAAAGTAACCATTTCAGCTAGTTGTAGGCATTGGGGATTGCAAACATTATATTAAAATTGCATCATTCTTACTCATTTTCCTGCATATTTTCTAACGTGGACAACCTCAATGTAAGGCTCCATTACCTTAAGAAGCCCTTTTATACCCATGCTTTTTAATAGAAAATATGCACAACAGGAAATCAAGCTAGAGTGCAGTGGAAGTGGAGACAATATCATTTGAAAATAACCCAAGCACCGAGATTCTAGGTCATAGGAATTGCAGGAATTGGAAGTAAAGAGTAGTGAGACTATTGTGTGTTCATGTGCGGGCATTCATTTTTCAAATTTTTGTGGGGAATTATGAGTTCCTCCTGCTAAATGTTTATAACAAAAGCCAAATACATGATATATTGAGTAAAAGAAATTGACATGTACTAATGGAAGTTTTCATGCAATTTGGTTCATATATTGTAATGTGTACAAATACATCAACTGAGAATGAGTTGTTAGTGATCATTCATCCATGATCAAGTGCATTGTAGGGATGGGGCAAACCAACAAGCATACCATTAGGCTAATAATCATCAATTTCAAAACCTAGTGACCACCTACATTTTCACTGTAGTAATGACCTCCTTCTCTTATAAGCCACCTAGGTTTTCAGGTGTTTTCTCAAGAAACAGGAGCAAAAGGCCCATCCAAAATGAAATGGGCCTACCCAAATGGATATTTCTATTTGGTACCCATTTCTGGTCCATTTCTAATCCTGGGGTAATATATTAGTTTTTTCAAAGAAGTGCAAAAACTTTGGAAGATGCTTTTCAACTTGTCTTCATTCCTGTGTGTTGTATATGTTACTTCTTTCAAAGGATCCTCTCCAATATATATACAAAATATCTCCAATCTATATATACAAAACTCACCAAAAATTTGGAAAACAAAAACATAAGTTTTTGGTATGAAATTTTCAAAATAACATGGGTGAAATTTCCATCTCCATGGAATTTTGTCTAGACTCTTGAATGCCAACATCATAATAGAATGCAAATGATGAACCTATGGCATACATAGTCATCAATAAAGCACATACAGCTAAAATATTAGCAACTTTGAACTAAGTAAATGAGGGGTTTAATCTCATTTAGTTTTAGATTCAAATCTCATGGGAGGGGTTGAGGGTGGAAGTCAATTGGAAAGAATAAATAATCTCAAAAATACTCAAGATTACTTGACCAAAATATAACCTCATAGAATCCTGGTGATAACATATTTCAATTCACAAATCATTTTTCCATAAAATAAATGGAGGTTCCATTAAAAAAAAAAATTCACACCAACCTAATCTCAACTTACATCAAGGAAAAATTGTATAACGTCATACTATACCAGAAATAAATAAATAAATAAATAAAAATAAAAACCTAAAATGCTTAACTTCTCAACTAGAGATTGCACAATAATATATCTACAAATAAAGGCATTCTAAAAAGGGCATTAGCTACACAATAATCATTAAGGTAGTTTCTTGAGTTTTCTTAGATAATAAGACAAATGGATTGTTGTATTCTCCACCCTTTGATTCCCTTGATTGATTTTGTAAGATCTCTCTCTCATTTGAATAGACTTCTCGATGTTCTAGCAATGAAGGGATTTTTGGAAATTCGGATCCAATCTTCCTTCAACAATGGCAATCACCATTAACAGTGACAATTCTATGAATATTTGTTATAGTAAATTTTGAACATTCTCTACAATTGTGAAAGAATTCTACAGGCTACCAGTAATTTGGGCCATCCAACGTTTATGGAATGTGGATGAAAAGATTTATACATCATTATAAAATAAGCTAAAAATGTATCAAAACCAAATTAAGGATACGGACCAAGGAAATCAAGATTGTCATCAAATACCTGAGAGAATCCTTCTGGTAATGGCTTCAAAAATGAGAAGCATTTCATATCAACATCATACCTGTCAAACAGAGACATAGCTTTCATATTATGACACATTTATTTGTGCACCAAATAAAATAAAGCTCACTTCAAATGCGGATTGATGTACCACTAGAGAACTTACACTCGAGCATGATGGAAAATCACATTTGCGTCTTTGAAAGAATTAACATAAACTTAAAGTATATGAAGTTTCTTATATAGCTATAACGCAGAATGAACCTGCATGGACCAATCCCTAGATAAGATTTATTTCTCCTACTATCATGTATCTTGCATTTTCCTTTCAAATCTAGAAGAAGAAACAAACAAGCTTCTTAAGAACTTCAGTTATTTGAAATCTGTATTTGCTTAAATTTAGTAAGCAAATCACAAATAAATGATTCTAAATCAATATCAAATACCATCACACTCTAGGGATTTGGAAAAATGATACAAGTGCCAACATAACAACAAATTATATCAACATAGATTCATCTTAAACCTGGATCTAATAAGTAACTCTAAGAATCGAAGCATAAACCTATAAGTATTTAAAAGATTGAAATAAGATAGTTTTGCACTGGTATATTTTTTAATTATTATGATTGAGATTTTTTTTTTTTTAATTTAACTTCTCAGCATTACAAATCTAACACACCTACCTAGCCAGTTGATGCTCCTTGCTACCCTCTGTTGCAAAAGTTAAAACAAAATAATGATGTTGGTCTTTTTCAATTATGTGAGATAACTTCTAAGGGTGGAATTTCTATGTTTCAATTGTAAGTGTTATAAAAATGTCATATTTATGGTGTCTCTCCCGAAGTTTTGTTTGATTTCACAGAGATGGGATACATCTACATTCTATAGACTTGTACACAGGCCAAGAAAGTACAAGCTGGAGTTTTGGCAGAGCCCTTAGAGAATTAGGAATAAGCCCCTTATACTACAACTTACAAGTAAAGACCCCCTATCTTAGCTACAACAAACCAAATGTGAAAGAGACCAAAGAAGAGCAGGTGTTGGATTATGTTATATTCTTTCCATGATTAGCTTCCCTAGTTAATTGGGGGAGTGGAGGTCCCCCTTTGTTACGTCGATTACGTAGTGGGGGTGTCCCAAGGGGTTTGAGGGGGGCGATTAGCCCCCCTCTATGGGGTCCGGGGAAACGCCCCGAGGAAATTTTTTTTGGACCCTATATTAGGTAGGTCTTCTCCCGTCAAACCCCCTGTGACCCCCCCCACTACGCAATTGATACAATGAATGGGGGACTCCGTCCTGCCTCTAACCCCCCGATTAACTAGGGAAGCTAGTCGTGGAAAGAATATAACACTACCCAATATTCTCCCACTTATTTTTTTCTTTCCATAGGGGGCCACAAGAGAGCTTAGTCATTTATCTAGCCCTATAATGCCCATTGTTTCTCTACACCAATATAACTTCTTAGAGCTCACTTATTTTGTCAATGCATCTACTCTATTCTTCAAAGTGTCCACCTTTACTAGCAACACCTTTTTGTCTTCTATCATATCCCTTACAAAGCGATACTGAACATAAATGTGCTTTCTCTTTGAATGATAAGCATGGTTCTTTGCCAAGAAAATTGCACTTTGGATATCATAGTCTATCCTTATAGCTCCCTGTACTAACCCCATACTTGAACACAATCCCTACAACAAAACTGCTTCCATGCTTGCATGAGTGGCTGCCATGTATTCTGCCTCTATAGTTGATAATGCCACTATATATTGTTTCTTGCTCATCCAACTGAATGCACCTCCAAATAGGTTAAACACATACCAACTTGTAGATCTTCTCTAATCCAGATCTATAGCCTAGTCTGCATCAACAAAGCCACGAATATCCAAAACTCAGTCCAATCCTAGTCTTCCTTGGTAGCACAAACCATAACCTCTAGTGCCACACAAATACCTAAAAGCCCACTTCACTGATGTCCAATGCTCCTTCCATGGTTTTGACATAACCCTGCTCAATACTCCCACTACATGTGAAATGTCTAGTCTAGTACAAACCATCACATACATCAAGCTACTAACTACACTTGCATACGGAACACGGGACATGTCCTCTACCTCTTCTTGTGTGTTGGGACAATGTTCAGCAGATAACTTTACACCTATAGGAATAGGAACCTTCACTGTAGGAATTTACAAGGTAATTTCCTCAGATACAACACCAAAGGACACTGCTCACAAATAGATCACAGATCAATACACCAGTGTTCTTGGCGTGGTTAAAATCCTCAAAGAGGGAAACAGTCCATGGCCTAAGCCAACACAACCACTTCAGGAAATTTATTAATAAAAGAATGAAAATTTACATAAGTTTCTCTCATGAATGGTTACCCTACAAATTACCCTCCATGCTCTTTAAATAGAGATCATGGACCAATCGGGTGCTAAGCCACGGATCAAGTGCTGGTAATACTGAGGAGAGAATTAACCGTCAAATCACTTCATGTCTAGAACATATCGTGACCATCAGATTGTAAGTTAAAAATGTACATAGTAAATAAATACACTTTACCTAACTCTACACTAGACCAAGTTATACTTAACTATTTCCTATGTGTCGAAATATCCTAACATCCCCACTTAAGAACAAATTGGGATAGGATTGAAGGATGTACAAATATGATAGAATAGGAGAAGGAAGGAGGCATTAGATCATATCCACTCCTAGTGAAAACTTCCTAAACTCCAACCATAATCAAAGCTTAGTAAACTTTACCTCTATGCGAGCCTTTGTAAAGATGTCTACAACTTGATCATCAGTTGAACAATATTGCAGTTCAAGAACATGGTCATGAATGAGCTTTCTGATGAACTGCATGTGTAGTTCAATGTGTTTATTGTTCTGATGTTGAATTGGATCTTTCCATAGTTGAATGGCACTTTGATTATCACACCAAAGTGTAGTCGGATGTTGCTACTGAAAGCCAAACTCTGACAGGATATGACAAAGCCACAGGGCTTCCTTACTAGCTTCTATGGTGCCACGATACTCTTCTTCTGTCGAAGAAAGAGAAATGGCACTTTGTTTCGTGCAATCCCATGTAATTTTCCCAGAACCAAGAGTGAAGACATAACCTGCAGTAGACTTCTGATCATCAGGGTCACCAACACAATCAAAATCGGTGAAACCAACCAATAGAGGAGATGCTTTTGCACTGTAATGAATCCCAAATTGAATTGTACCTTGAACATAACGAAGTATTCTTTTAGCTACTTTCCAATGACTTTCATGTGGGTTTTTCATAAACCGAGCAATAAGGCCAATAGGAAAGGAAAGGTCAAGACGAGTATGGGTCAAATACAAAAGTTTCCTAAAAGTTGATGGTATAAGGTAGCATCAACTTCAAGGGAAGTACAAGTGACTGAAAGTTTGGCTCCAGATTGAAAGGGAGAAGGGGTTGGCTTACAGTCTTCCACGTGAAAGTGGCGTAGAATATCACAAGCATGCTTGGACTAGGAAAGGGAAATACCTTCCTTGGATTTCAAGACTTGAAGACCAAGAAAATAATGCAAGTGTTCGAAGTCTATCATTTCAAACTTCTTTTTGAGGATAGACTTCACATGGTTTATAAGGTTGGGATCACTACTAGTAAGGATAAGATCATCAACATAAAGAACAAGAATGATAAGAGAATTACCCACTTTCTTAGTGTAGATAGTATTGTCAGAATGACACCTAGAAAATCCAATATCTAAAATAAAGCTATCAATTTTGGCATACCAAGCTCGAGGGGCTTGCTTGAGACCATAAAGGGATTTCTTAAGCCGACATACAAGGTTGGAGTCTACTTGTATAAATCCAAGAGGTTGTTCCATATAGATTTATTCATGCAAGTCCCCATGCAAGAAGGTAGATTTAACATCCATCTGATGGACTTCCCATTTGAAAGAGGTAGCAGGGGAGGGAACAAGGCAGATAGAGTTCATTTTGGAAATAGGGGAGAATTTTTCAGTATAGTCAATGCCTTTAACTTGTAAAAATCCCTTAGCAACAGGATGAGCTTTATGTTTATCAACTTTTCCATCTGGTCCAAATTTGGTTCTGTAAACCCATTGACATCTAACAAGTTTTCTTCCTTTTGGAAGAGGAACAATATCCCATGCATAATTTTCCAACAATGAATGATATTCTTCATTCATATCTGCATCCAAATATGGATGGCTTGAAGCTTCTGCAAAGGTGTCGGGATCATAATTCACTGAAGCTTGAGCCAGTAAAGAAGAGGTTCTATCAAACTGAGAACATGTATGTCACTGATTTGTAGGATCACCTGCAAGAGCACCTGCTGCATTCCAAGTAGCACAGGCCCATTTTGGAAGCTGAGTAGCTGAAGGAGGATCCTGAGAAGGTGGGGGAGGATTTTCATCCTCGCTGTCATCATCTGAAGAAGAAATATTTTCAGAAGTTGAAGGGATAGAGAGAGGTGGCACATCTGCTGAACTAGGCTCGTAGGCCAATATATTTTCAGCAAACTTTACATATATTCTAATGATAACATTTTTGGACTTAACTAGAATAAGTCTATATCCTTTGACATCTTCAGAATATCCAACAAAAATACATTTTTCACTCTTAGGTTCTAAATCTTTATGTTTCTCATCTGGAATATGGGCCCATGCTTCACTTCCAAAAACATGAAAGTGACTTACATCTGGTTTAATTGAGCTCCATGCTTCTTGTGGGGTGATATTCTTTAAAATCTCAGTAGGAGTGCGATTTACTATGTCATTTGCACAGTTAATTGCTTCTACCCAAAAATTAAGACTAAGTCCTTTAGATTGAAGCATACAATTAGCCATTTCCTTTAAGGTGTGATTCTTTTTTTCACCTACACCATTTTGTTGTGGAGTATATGGAACAATATGTTGCATTTGAATTCCATGCTTAGTGCAAAAGTTGATGAATTTGTTGTTAACATATTCACCTCCATTATCAGATCTTAGCTTAGGAATTTGATGTCTAGATTGTTTTTCAACAAAAGCCTTAAAGGCCAAGAACATGTTAAATACTTCACTCTTTAGTTTTAAGAAGTATACCCAAGTGTGTCTGGAGAAATCATCAATGAAAGTTAAGAAATACTTGTAGCCAGAGAATAAAACAACTAGAAGTGGACCACATAAATCACTATGCACAAGCTATAAAGGGACTAAGGCATGCCAAGAGGCATGTTTTTCAAAACTATCCCAATGATGTTTTCTGAGTACACATCTGAAACAAACACCATCTCTGCAAGATACCATAACAAGACCTGTCACCATATTTTCTTTACATAGATTTTGAAGGGAGTGATAGTTTAAGTGACCAAATCGTTCATGCCAAAGTTTTCTCACTTCGCCATTATGAGCAACAAATACCAAGGGAAGAGTTGATGACCCAAATTTGTTAAGCTTATACAACCTTGTAGAGTCATTAGGAATGCGAGTAGCTAAAAGCTATTTAGGATCTCTTTAGGTCCTTAATTACAACATCGTGAAGTGAAAATTCTACAGTTTTACCTTCACCTGAATGAGTTATCAGATATACAAATAAAAGGTAGTATGATAAGGTTGGAACACATAATACATCATGAAATTGACCATTGTCTAGATGAACAGTTCCAGCCCCTACAACACTAAGAGATCTATCATCACCAACATATATCTTTTTGGTGTTACAAGCATTTAAAGAAGAAAACATGGCTTTGTTTTTGGCCATCTGATAAGAAGCTCCAGAATCAATGAGCCACTCATGAGAATGAGAAGAAGAAGACACATTTAGTGCATAACCAAACCGAGATCCTTGACAACCACATACAGAAAGTGTTATTCTTGAAGATGAAGTTGAAGCTGAAGGGTGCTCGAAATGGATGTTATGCTTCTTCATTTTCGCTTTCAAGGCTTCCATCTTCTTAAAGCATTTGGATTCTAAGTGGCCATCTCGATTAAAAAAGTGGCAATGTCTATAAGTCTTCTTCCCTTTGTTTTTATTTGCTTTATCATTTTGTTGAAATGATTTTTCATTTTGAGACTGAAATTGCTTAGGAACCTTGTTTGGTTTAGGACCATTCTTTTTGGGGTACTGCTTCGTAGGATTCTTTGAATTCTTTTTGTTGCTAGGCAACTAAGGCTTTATTAGAAGGGTTTCCAAGATTAAGAAGACCAAGTTGTAAGAGTTTTTCTTGTTCTCTTATTAAAGAATCATGAAAGGCATCAAAAGAGGTGGACTTGTAGTCTTGTCCTTGAGAAATAAAGGCTTCTTTTGTAGAATGGAAGGTGGAAACAAACACAGACTAGGTTGGTCCCAACTTAGTAAGAATGGAATAGATAAGGCTACCATCTTCTTTCTTAACCTTAACACCTTCCAAGAGAAGTCTAAGGGTCTTGAACTTAGACAAAAAATCTTCAATGGAAGAAAAATTATTGGGGTCCAATGTAAGCAACTCATTTTCAAGTTGATGGGCTCTAATTTCATTTTTATTTCCAAAAACCTTACTGAGTTGTTTCATTGCTTCATTAGGGGTATCAAGTTCTATGATATGGATCTAAGGTTTGTAGAAATAGACATCCCTATCAATCCACGTGCTTGATCTTGCCTATTTTCCCATTTGGCTGCCTTATCTTCATCTTTAGGTTTGGTTTCTTGGCCTAAGGCTATTCTGTAAAGACCTATACTTCTAAGTAAATCCACAATGTAGGAGCACCATTGGAGGTAGTTGGTGTTGTCAAGAATAACTTGGCATGGACTTTCCATTTTAACAAAAACCGAAGTTGTAAATGTTGAAACTAAGTGTTTCAATGGAAAGATCTTGAAAAATTAGGCCAATTAAAAAAACAATGGCTCTAAAAACGACTTCTAGATGAAGAAGTTCTATCTTTTTGAAGAAAAGTTGTTGAAGATGTCAACGAAGTGCGTGAATGTGCGGAAGTGAATGATAATGTTATATTTAAAAAAGTCCTCCTCCTTTCCAAACTTAATCTAATTAACTCACTTTAAAAAAATATTTTATGTAACCCACTTTTATAAATAATTCAAAGTGACTTTTACAATGGTACTTTATGAGCTACTGACTAAATTGTAACTTAAATAAAAGATACAGAGACTTTAGAATTATAAGTGACTCACTTTTTATAATGGGTGAGAACACTTTTACATAAAGTAACTTTAAAACATAAGTTACATGTACCTTTTGAAAAGGTAACTTAACAAAAAGAAAGACTTGAACCCAAGACCTCTATTCTCATAAAGTAACATTGGATCAAGTGAGCTAGTTTAAAAGGTTAGTAATTTTTTGAAAAGAGGAGGGGTTTTTTTGTTTTTTTTTTTAGTCACTGAACCTTTGCAGTGCGTTATTACTTGAAAAATCTCTTTTTTCCTACCCAAAAAAAAAACACACAACCCAACACAAACATACAAAAAAACAAAACCTTATGGCTTGAAGTTAGCTTTTGCTGGAAACTAAATATTTTCCTCAGTGTTTCTGATTTTCCAAAAGCACACTAAGGCATGGCAGAAAAGAGCATACGCATGAGGAAAATTCTTCCTTTTTGTTTCTGATTTTCCTAGATTGCACAAAGTTGTGGGGCAAAAAGCATACGCAGAAACGAAAGGTATAGATCTGGTAATAAAAAATTTTGAGCTAAATAAACCGAAATAAACAGAGAAATGAATAACTAAAACTACAAATAAAGACTGTATACCTCGAGATCTTAAAAATGATGTAGCTAGGGCTGCCAAAAACCTTTTCACGTGAAACGAAAGGGGTTCCTCACTAGAAGTACAGATGCTCCTAACACAATAGAGCATCCCTCTCGGCCCGAAAGCAGTCAGAAATAGTAGATCTAGGAAATGACAATCAAATGCAGTTCTACCAGCTTCAAATTTGGATCACCAATGGATGCGACCTTCAAATAGCTCTGATACCATGTAGGAATTTACAGGGTAAGTTCCTCAGATAGAACACCAAATGACACAGGTCACAAACATATCACAAATCAATACACCAGTATTATTGACGTGGTTAAAACCCTCAAAGAGGCAAATAGTCCACGGCATGAGCCAATGTGGCCACTTCAGGAAATTTATTAATAAAAGAATGAAAAATCACATAAGTTTCTCTTATGAACGGTTACCCTACAAATGACCCTCCATGCTCTTTAAATAGAGATCATGGACCATTCAAGTGTTAAGCCATGGATCAAGTGTCAGTAATACTGAGGAGAGAATGAACCATCAAATCACTTCATGACTAGAACATATCATGACCATTGGATTTTAAGTTACAAATGTACATAGTAAAGAAACACACTTTACCTAACTCTACACTAGACCAAGTTATACTTAATTATTTCCTATGTGTCAAAATATCCTAACATTCACTGGTTTACTATCCTGCATATTAAACCTCTACAGTATTGTCTCAACATACTTCCTCTGATTTAACTAGAGCTTCCTCTTTTCCTGATCTATTTTAATTTCCATGCCGAAAATATAGGTTGCAGCACCAAGATCTTTCATGTCGAATTTCGAGGACAATTGGGTCTTCAAATCCTAGATAATTTCTTTGTCATTTCCAACCAGCAACATATAATACCAAATAAATAACACAGTCACCAATTAATTTAAAATACACACAGTGATCTGCTTTGCTTTTGGTGAAGCCAAGTCCCCATATAAATATATCAAATTTCTGATACCACATCCTTGGTGATTGTTTTAACCCATACAAAGACTTCCTTAACTTGCATACCAGTTATTTGTTACGCTTCACCGCAAAGCCTTTAGGTTCCTTCATGTAGATCTCTTCTTCCAGATCCCCATGAAGAAATATCATCTTCACATCCATCTGTTCTATCTCAAAATCAAAAGCAGCAAAAATAGATAAAATTAATCTAATAGAAGCTACCTTGGCAACAGGAGAAAAAATATCACCAAAATCAATTCCTGGCACCTGGGAATAACCTTTTGCTACCTACCGAGCTTTGTATTTTATCTCCACCTTTCCTTCTACATTTGTCTTCTTCTTGAACACCCATTTGATGCCAATCTGTTTCCTTCCAGCTGGCAACTCCACCAGATCCCAAGCCTCATTTTTGTGCAAAGACACCATTTCATCAACCATGGCCTCTTTCCATAGTTTTCCATCCTCTAAATCTACTACTTCCTTCATAGTTCTAGGATCATCATCAGTAATAGATAAAGCAAAATTTGAACAAAAAGCAGATGGACTATACCTTTCTAGCTGCCTTCTTTCTCGAACTGATATTCTCACAACTAGATTTTTTGGCTCTTCATATTTTGATTCCTCTTCTATTGTAGAGTCTAATTCTTCCTCCTTAAGCTCAAAATCTATCTTCTTAGGTTCCTTTAAAGGGACTTCATGTTTAGTAACATCTTTCACCTCTCTGAACACCACATCTTGGTTGTACACAACCTTCCTTGTTATTGGGTTCCAAATTTTATAACCCTTTAAACCATCCTTATACCCAATAAAGATGCACTTTTCAGATTTACTATCCAGCTTGGTTCTTTTCTCCTTTGGAACATGTACATATACATCACATCCAAATACCCTCAGAGGTGAAAGAGAGAGTTTCATACCGATCCATACCTCTTGTGGAGTCTTATCCTCCGACGCTAATGAAGGTGATTTGTTGACCACGTAACATGCTATCTCCACTACCTATGCCTAGAATTCCTATCCTAACTTAGCACCAATGAGCATGATTCTTGCCCTTTCCATCAATGTCTTGTTCATTCTTTCTACAACTCCATTTTTCTCAGGTGTGTATAGAGTAGTCTTTTTCGATACTATACCGCACTTCTTACAGAATTCTTCAAATTACTTCTTGCAAAACTCTCCACTGTTATCTTTCCTCAACACCTTTATCTTCTTCTCTCTCTGGTTTTCCACCAGAGCCTTAAATTTTTTAAACCTGTCAAAGACTTTAGATTTATTCTTAAAGAAAGATATCCATGTATTCCTTGAGAAGTAATCTATAAATGATACATAGTACACAAACTTACCCAGTGATGGAACCTTCACAGGTCTAAACACATCATTGTGTACACACTCTAATATCTATTTCGCCATCTTACCACCATAGGGGAAACTCACCCGATTTTGCTTCCCATATACACAATTTTCATAGAAATCAAAATCTAGAGATCTATTAGTCATACCTTATACCATACCTTTACCATGAAGTATTCGAAGCCCCTTCTCTCCAATATGTGCAAGCCCTTGATGCCATAACATGGTCTTTTCTCCAGAGACCACTACATTTTCTACTCCACTTTCAGGAATCACAGAACTATTGAACCCTTCAACAATAGTGCTACCTTGCAACTTGTACATAGTTCCAATCCAAACTCCCCACATCAATACCAATTCTCCATGAACCATCTTGCAGGTATACTTCTTGAACTCTATTTTTACACCTACATCATCCAACTTTCTTACAGAAATCAAATTTCTCACCAATGCAAGAATATGCAAAATACCTGAAAGTGTTCTAATCCTTCCACCTCTCAAATTCACCTTAAATTTTTCGTGACCAATGATTTTATCCTTCCTGTCATCCCCCAAGAAGGCATCACCACCATCATATTTCTCATACTCGCAGAACCACTCTCTGTGGGGAGTGAAGTGAAAGGATGCACCTGAGTCAATCAACCATTCCTCATGATCTACATGTGTACTTGAAGAAGCCAATTACACATCCCCACCTTCATCTGAGGTGGTTTTCACCTCTACAAAAGGAGCATCATCAGATCCCTTTCCTTTTTCAAGAGATTTAGATTTACAGTCCCTTTTGTAGTGGCCTTCCTTTCTTCATTTCCAACACACATTTATAATTTTTCTTGGAGATTTAGATCTCCCTCTAGATTTAGATCTCCCACTCGATGACTTATCTTTGTTTCTATTATGGGAGCTTCCTCATATAGACAAGGAATCACCATTCTGGCTCTCCATATTTTTCTGTCTGATCTCCTCCATCAGTAAGGATGAGACTTATTCATCAAACTAAAAGGCAGTTGCATTGATACCTATTGCAATAACCATACTATCCCATGAATCTGGTAGATAACACAACAAACTGATGCTCTTATCTTCATTTGAAATTTTAATATCAACAGATAATAACCAACTTACCACAGTATTAAATGCATTCAGATGATCTATCACCGAGTCTCCATATTTCATCCTTAGGTTATACAAAGTTTTCCATAGGAACGATTTATTCATGAGAGACTTAGATTGGTAGAAAGTCCCTTTAACTTGTCCCACAAAGCCTTTGTTGTAGCTTCCCCTGATACATTAAGAAATACTGAATCTAAGACACACAACTGTATTGTGCTATTTTCCTTCCGATCCAACTTACTCCATTCTTCATCAAACACTCATGTTGGTTTAGTATCTGGATCTACCATGATCCACTGATCTTTATCCACCAACAAATCCTCCATCTTGAGTTTCCACAACTGAAAAATTTGACCATTAAATTTCTTGATCTCTATCTTTCCACTACTCGCCATCTTCTTTCACCACCAGAATTGATCCCCCAGATCTCCTACTGAACAGGGTTTACCATAGGCCCGAGTGAGACCCCTCAACAACAAAGTCGTCCCCTTGAAGGTAAAACATCTCTGATACCAAATGTAGGTTTTAATCCCGTATATAAATTACCTACATATGAATTCTAAAACACAAAAAATAAACAATGCGAGAACATAACACATAAAACACACATACATAGAGATTTTCCCATGGATCCCAAAACTAGAACTACCAACTTGATTTTTCATTATGTTCCTTTCAATGTTACAATACATATATATACATGTCGAAGCATCCAATACCATGGACCGAAAACCATCGCGCCCAAAACCATGTGCACAAACCATGCACAAAACCATAGGTAGGTCTGCCCACCTAATAACTAGGTGTGAAAGAGACCAAAGAAGAGTAGGTGGGGTGGGTGTGTAGCCCACCATGTTCGGATGAATGGAATGTATCTTGAAAGTGATCTACAATAGGAAGGCCCTAAGTAAAAAATGCAAACAACCGAGCCACCTAGAAATCCAAGAGATTGGTCAGGGTAGGGTGTGAGCATAGAAAAATTTGGTGGCAAGGTGGGGTACTAAACCACCCAAACTGGAAAATTATCCATCAAGGAAATTAGTCATCTTTTATAATACAACCTGTTTCCCTCCAGTTGGTTTAATTCTTTTAAAAATCTTGGACTTTTGAGCTCAGAAGTTATGCCTCAATTTTGTGTGATTTTATACTTTAGTGTTTAGGAGTGCCAATTTTGTTATGCATGTTGACCCTGCTAAATGGTGGTTTAGAATACAGTATGTCACTTTCCCTTTTTATTCTACAGAGTACAAAGGAACTTGGTGAAAGTACATATGTTTGTAAGATGTTAATTACTCTGCTTAATTAAAGCATCAATGTTGAGCAAGGAGAAATGATGTCATTCCTTTGCTATTAAATCTAGTAGCATTATACAAACAAACACTTTGTCAAAATTTAATAGACTTTCAACATTTCATTCAAGTAAGATGAGTTACCCAATCTATGTTTTTATACTTAAACACCAACGAATGGGCCCATTTGATCCTAATACTAGGGACTGATGAAAGAAAGTAACAACCAGTGAGGACACACATGCCTGCAAGGAAGACATTTAAGTCGTTGTCAGTCCAAGCACCATTTTGTTTGTTAATTAACTTGCCTTGCTCAATACCATGGAGCTAATTATATTCTCTGTCATCAAGGCAAGAAACAAGATTACAAAATGAGGGAAGAGTAACTACCAAAACAATGTAAGTCATACTTTTGTCCCACATCAGCTGAACTTAGGCATAGAAACCCTCATAAACCTAAACTTCAAAGAAAGTGCATTGGGGCTTAGCATGGCCAAATAACGGATAATGAGTTTAAATAGTTGCAATATGCAATTCAAAATGTTATATAACGGTCCTTACTAAAACAATGATATCTTAAGCAAATACCAACTAAGCCTATGAAGCTAGAAGTATAACTTGTGAATAATTGTTGAGTGAAACATCTAAATGAAAGTTCACGAGAAGGTGTAGTCATGCAGTTCAATACCTTGTCCATTATAACTTATTCTCCATGTCTAGACCAACCCATTTTGTAAATAACCTATTTACAACACCTTCAAAAAGAAAAATTATTGAATCCAACATAACCAAAATTCCCTTGAAGAATAATTAGTTTAAAAAGTAAATGCTTCCAAATGTAAAATTATATATTCTATCCAAAGAAAGAGGAAACATGAATGTACTATTTTATATAGGACTTTTAGGAACAAAACAAACCACATTGCAACTATATGTTATTAAACCACTGTCCTCACTGATAACAACTACTATTCCACCTTTCTTTGGTTCCAACCTAGACAAGTAAAATAGTTGAGCATCTACCTCATAAGGTGCAACAAAAAACTAAAATCCTTCTATCTCAAGGATATGAATCAAGCAAGAGTTCAAAATGTAAATCAGCACAAAGCTTCAAAGTGGAAACATCTTCAAAGTGGAAACATCTCAAAAAGAAACATAGATTGCAGAAAAACATGTGAACCTGTCTGGAAATATCAAAGCACTACATGAATCAATTCATTTTCCATGGATGGTCTAATATGTAATGCTCTCTATGAAAATAGATGAAGTATAACATCACTAACTGTAGGCAAGTATAACTTCAACAAAAGAAAGCTATATTTTTCATAAACAATGACAATAAAATGAATGTGGTTCGTAGGCACTTCAAATCAGACACAAAGTCATAAGAATTATAGGCATTGGAAGTTGCATCCAAGGAAGGAACTTGAGTTTAAGAAGGTTCCAAGCTAGTGAAGAAACATTTAGCAAAAGAGTCCTTCTCGGTGAAAGCCATTGCAAGATGAGCAACCTTCCTCAAGAAACAACACATTTGAAGTTCTTGGGAGCTTCAAGGAAATAGAAATTCTAGAAAATATAAAAAATGAGGTTGAAGAGGAACAAGAAACACCAACCCAACATGGAATTGATCCAAATTCACCCCCTAAGGATCAAAAAGCTATTTCCCAAGAAGAAAAAAGGAAGCAAAGCAGAGAAGATAGTGAAAATGCAAAGTTAGAGGTAGAAGAAGAGGAAGTAAAGGATTCAAAGGAGGAACCAGCTCATGAGAAGTATGAGGTAGAGCCTGAAGTGCATGCTCACTCGAAATCCACTAAATCCTTCTCTTTCACTACAGCCTTGAGAAAGAAATTCCCCAAATCCCTCCCCTCCAAAGGGAAGGAAAACTAACTATGATCAGAATGCTTATGAAACATAAATAAATGTTCAATTGGGACACTAGATAATTCTTATTTTTCTACCAATTTTTGTAATCAGTTTGTTCTACCCATGTACTCAAGAAATTGGCATAAGAAACCCTAGTAGGAAAATTCATATTCTCTCCCCATGATCTTATGAAGGGAGGAAGTAATTCTACAAATTACCAAAGTTTGCGGATATCTTTATCAGCACCATGTAGCTTGTTGCTAAGCCTCAATGGTGGGATTTTTTTATTATTAATACAATTTATGTTTCAATTTAAAAAAATTTAAAATGTGCATAGTACAACTATAATAAGTTTTCATAATGACTGGAATTTAGTGTATATCATCATTATTATTTGATTTATAATACAACTATTAAATAGTGTGTCGTATGTATTTCATATAACTGTTATTTAACATCAAATGAATTATATATTTTCTTTCCTCTTTTCCATTACATTTTTGTTCAGGGTTGTTGCATGTAGTTTCTTCAATTTAAGCGTTATAAATCATAAGAAAAACTTCAAAACCATCGCTTACTAATGGACTGATCTACATAAAACGAAACACAAATTCTACAAGAATGACAAGTGTACCAATTTCCTTATTGGCATAATAAATATGGACATCATCCTGATTCATTACTAATACCAACCTCTATAAGCTATTAGTACATTAAGACTTGAGTGAAGACTCTATTTCCAACTTTAATAATGAGTATCTATAATGAAAAAAAGTGATAAATTATATTTAAAACAAACTTAAAAAAGAGTTCTTTCAAGCCATGTAACTTCCAGGAACAAAATGATATGCAATTGAATGATGTCAATGTCTCATGCCTTTCTTACATAAAGAGTAAAATTATAGTTATAAAATATCAGATAAAACAAATAAGAACTTACTTGTCATAAGGCAGATAATCACACTCCCAACTCGTATTTCTACAAGCAACATTATAAGTGTGGCATTCCTCTTTGGTTCTCAGCCTGAATCTCCATTCTTTATTGCATTTTCTATAATAGACAAATTCATCACAGTGACAAGATTGATTTTTATGACCTTTCAGGTGGCCTTTGCTATTCCTTGTTCCATTACTATAATATTTTAGTAGCATGGTCTTTAACGAAAGGAATTTTTGACCACCAATGATAATCCAAATACACAGGATCATGATTGATAGTTTCAAAGCTCATCTTAAACAAGCCAGGAAAAATACCAACCAATTCACTAATATTTATCAGTGATTGGTTACTTTATACAACAAAAGTTGTCACCTTTGTAACACTAACAAGAAGTTTCAAAAGCTTTGTAATCAAAGTTTTCCTTGACTAAACTTTCTCATCTGAGCTTTCCTCAGGTGGCTGAAGATAACACAATAATTCTCTAGAAAGGACCACCACTCACAAGATGCACCCAAGATGGGTTATTGCATAATGTTGTGTAAGTCATATCACACCACTGTCATTCTTCCAAAATGTAGACCCTTGCAGATCTATTGGTTGTTCACCATCCAAGTGAAGTTCTTCATTGGCTAAAATAGTACTTGCATTCGCTACACTGTCCTCCATTTATCCATAGATGGTCTTTTCCATGATCACATAAAACAAAAGATATGAATATTGTCACAACAGGTTTGGCACAATAAAAGTATCTTCTTAGAAAACAGAGTCTAACCACAAATTTGATTGAAAATACCATCCAAATAGGAAATTCCCAGATAATTAAATATGTTAAATGCAAGAAAGCTCTTCACAATAATAAGTACATTCTATGGTCCTATTTAATTACTCTAATTCAATATTAGAAGAATTCATAGCAAAATGCTCCTCCAAATTTTGCCCTGGCTATAAAGATGATAATACCAACTCTTTAGCCCTTCCATCTGTGACTAGCATTTCAATATTTTTTAATACAGACTCCTACTAATGCAAATGAATTTCGTTAACAAAAAAAAACAAATGTAGAACTGCCTTATTTTGGCCCACTATATACAATGAGCTTCATAAAGGAAAAGGGAAGCAAACAAAATTACGACAACAAAAGAAACTAAATCCCATATGTATTCCATCTTTAATCAAATAAAGGGAAAAGAACCTAAAAAAATAAGCCAGCTATTACATAGTATTTTGTCACACCTCCTGCACTTCTCTGTGACATATTATAAAGTGCCTGAAACATGATCATTATACAGTATAGTCATCCATGCATACATCTTAGATCCCTCCTTTAACTTTGCTTGGAAAATATCTGGAGCTTTCCCTGAAGAAATGGCTCATGAAACCCTAAAATGAGAACCATCAACCTTATGAAGCTCAAAACTGTGATGATCACCTGTTGCACATTGTTAAGCCAGTGATGGCATCTCTCTTTTCTCTCTCATACTCATTATGGTCTCAAAAAGTAATTTTTCCCAAAAAGGATGAGAAGCTTCGTGATCTAGAAGCTTCCAGAGCATCGAGCTGGAGGTGGTTTCACACAAATGAGGTCGAATCCTCCTATTTTTACCTCTTGGCTTCATCCCTATGAGCTACTTCCTTAAGATGTGGGCCTAATACTATCTTTGGAGGAGGCTTAATTCCCTCTCCCAGCCTATAAATCCCCCCCCTCTACCATTCCCAAATGGTTGATCTATGTCCATTTGCACCCCTATGCTGAGCTTGTGCTTAGAGGCTATTCATTAGACTTGGAGAAGGAGTGTTGTAGAGTTTATTGGCTTGGACTTGGATTACCACTCAAGGAGAGCCTTTCAACATCAAGGCTATGGTTGTAAGCTCCCCCTTTATTCCTTAAATAATAATACAACTACTGGTTCATCTTCCCAAAATATATCTGTTCATGTATGTATTGGTTTTCCATTCCTTGATCATCTAAATAGGTTATTATTGGATTTGCTATTGGTTTTGGTATGCTTTGTTGTCTCTTGGTCACTTGTTCAGGTACATAAGCATTGGAAGAAGCAAGAACAAGTCTCTGACACAAGCGGTTCGAGGATCTCAACAAAGGAAATCAAATTAGCATCAGAGAGAGGTCAGCATTCTCTCTTGCTCTACTTTTCAATTATAATCTAGGAAGATGTCTAGTTGATTGTCCCTTTAGTTGCTAGACCCACTCATTGGGCTAGACGGATCATCTCTATCCGTAGAGAGGATTAACCTTGTCAACAAAATGGTGACTCTACTAGGTAGCCTATGACCCTTTCCTTCCTTTCTTTCACCTTGTCTTTTGACGAATTTGATCAACCATTGATTTTTAGACTTCATTGCTTGTTTGTAGTCAGTGTCATTGTTTGGTAGATGTCTAAAGATTGTTAACTTGAGCTATTTTTGAAAATTTTGGATTTTTTTTTCTTGACCATCGTGGATTTGAGTCTGACAGTCATGATGATATCACAAGTTTTTTAGTTACAGTAGCAATGATCGCTACTTTACTCCTAACAAGTACGCTAATTGCAGAAAATTAAGAAATTTAGGGTTTTCTCTCTAATTTTTAGGTCTAGTTGTCTTCTCCCTGTGATTTACCAGTGTGTTTTCATTGAATCTCTCATTGTCTAATTGCAATTTTCTTTTAAGTTGGCTTGAGTGTCCTTGAAGTTTGATTAGCATTTTAGGGTTCTAGGTCTTCTAGGTCAACCTTTGTACACTTGTTCATCTTCCCATCAGAGGTCAGGGATCGATTGCCTATGTTAAAGAGTCTTTGTGGGTTCAGACGTACTTTACAGATTACTTTTTGGATCTTGTGCCTTAATATGTTTTCATTAGTGGATATAGTGAAAGTTACTTAAGCTTCATTTGAAAAATGATAGATTAAAAATAGATTGTCTAATTGGAATAAAAAGAAAGTGTTTTCTTTGTAGTTTTTAATGTTTCGAACTGAAAGTGAAAGTGTTATTCTTTTCCTATTTTTCGAAGCATTTTTTGTTGCATTTGAATCATTTATGTGAAAGAGATTTTCATACTTCTTCTTTTTCTTGCATTCTCTTTTCCTTTGCACTAGATTACATTAGTTGCATTTTTTGAAAAAGAGGAAAAATCATTATTATATCTTAAGGAAATTTTGCTTTAAGATTTGTTTTTGCATTTCATTTTCTTATCATATGAAAGATTAGATTTCATATTTTTCATTTAGCATTTGAAGAGTGTCATGGGTGCATTTTTGCATTTGGTTTGATGCATGATTTGAGTGATCTTCTTCCCTACATAGATAGATTTCATTGAATTGAAGGATTTCATTTCATCATCTAGTTTTCATTTTAGGAATAGGTAATGTCGTTAAGGCCTTGAAATTGATACATAATTACAAGATCAACCTTAAAATATATCAATTAACCTAAGGAGCATTTGAAACATTAACGATCATATCTAGTGGTCTAGGTTAGCGATGCCTTTCGTTGTCTTAAAAACTTAGCAGTTGTCATTCGCTTCGACATTAGACAGCGCTAGCTCAGACTTGTGCTCCCTGTACCATGGTGTATATAAAGGGAGACCACCCTAGGTTCCAATCATTTATCCGTAGAAGCTGTGTTTTCCACCCTATAAACGTGATACATAGAACACATCATTTGGGTAGATTTTCTGCACATACATCAAGTGCTTGGTCAATTTATTACCTAAGGTGTATATTGTAGTTCACGGTTACTTGGTACTCCTTTTACCTAGATTCACCTGAGAAGTCATTTGATATTTTCTAACTCTTTAAATTTGAAAAGATCATGGAGCAACTTGTTCTTTCAAGCTCGCAAAACTATTGAAAGCAACTAGAGTCACCTTTTCACCCTTCTATTGACTCTTAAAAGATGACAAGGCAATGTTTCTGTTTCTAAAATTCAACTGCCCACGGTAAACATGACAATCCCAAGTAGTTGCTTCTTAGACCAAATTGATTAATTCCATGTTAATTTCAAGATTGTTAAAGCCCTAATTGAATTTTTTCCTTTCCTTTTTTGTTGTTGAGGGGAAGTCACCATGGCTAAACCATTGATTCCAACTCATAGTTCCCCTTTGTTGTCTGATACTGAAGGGTCCTCCCAAGGAGTTCATCAGAACTTCCTCAATCGCTTGAGGATCAAGGTGTTGAACTTGTAATTGTTGTAAGTATCCAACCTTTTTCTTCTCATTCGCCTCCATCGGATACCTGGTCACCTCAAGAATCTGATCTAGATTCCTATGATAACCCTATCCAGACATCTGAGAGTCTGCAGAGTCCTAAAAGTCCACAAAGGCTGGTTGTTTATACACCGAACCCATTGTTCAATCCTGTTGTGATATCTCCACATCATATGTGCAGTCCGTACATTCGGCCTAGTATTCATTTGGAGTTATCTCCTCATTCATCTCTAGTTCCTCATTGCCAATTGTTTCCACCTATGGAGTCCAAAGGAAAGATCCCAATCTCCTCTCCAAGTCATTTGGAAGTCTCTGCTACCCATACTCCTCACATAGATGATGAGCAGGGATATGAGTTCCCTCCAAAAGGATTTCTTTATATGGGAAGAGTCTCGTCTTTCTCTTATCCTGATATTAGTGAGCCCATATTTCTACATGGTTATACCTCTTTCACTCAGTCAGTTTTGGGAACTCCTAGTGCCTCGTCAATGTATTAGAACCCCATATGGTCTTCTAGTACTATACCTACATCAGGTTTGTTCGTTTAGAACATGACCTCTCGATCAATTGTACAAATTATAGTCACTTCAATTCCGCTTCAACCTAACATTTTGTCTCAACCTGTTTCTTCATTTCAACTAACTCTTCTGGTTCAATTGACTATCTCAGGTCAGGTCTCGGTAAGTTCTACTATCCCTCCAATGAGTAGACAGATTGTGCCACCACCTGTGGGGAAATATTTGAATATTCCTCTTGTGTCAGTTGAAACTAGTGTGAGTGGATTACAAACTCACATGGTTGGAATGAATCAACCTTTTTATGGTGTTATTTTTAACCCTGTTGGTCCATCTAGGTCAGGTAACATCCAATATCAGTAGTAGTATATGGCTGAGGTTCCATTTCAACTGGATTATGTCCCATATGGTTCATAAGCTATGGTTAGTCCTCCTTACATTCCTCAAGCTGGACCTTATGTTCAGCCTGGTCAATCTGCTATGCCTGGTGGATATGGTCAAATCCAATTCGGGAACTATCAACACCCTCAGGGTATCACCCTAGGAACTGTCTAGCTACCCTTGTAGTAACAAGGAAAACCTTCGCAACAGCAAGGGAAAGCATTGTAGCGGCAAAGACAACTACTACATCTGCAAGGGAAACTTTTGCAGCAGTCGCAACAACCTTTGTAGCTGCAGACACAACTTGTGTAACAGTGCTCCCAACCTTTATCCTTGCAAGGTCAACCTTTGCAGTAGCAAGGGAAACTTTTACAGCAACAAAGCCAACCTTTGCAGCAAAAAGGTCAACCTTGGTAGTAGCAAGCCTTATACACGTATCAGCAAGGTCTGCATTTGCAAGGTCAAGGTCAACCCTTGCATCACCAAGGTCAATTTCCTTATGTCTAGGGTTAACATTTTCAACAGCCTTATAACTCATATGTCGCATACAATTCTCATCAGCAGCCTATGGTAGGGTAGTATCAAACCTACCCAAGACAGAATCCTCCTTATGGGCAAGCTAACCCTCAGTGGTGACAAAAAAATATTCCATATGGACAAAATCCTCCACTATGCAGACAAAATACTTACCAACAAGGATGGAATCCATAGTATGGGTCTCTTCAAAGACCCTATATGCCATTTAACACTCAATTTCCTTTCTTGGCAATGTTGGAACTGGCTGATGTTTCAAGGCTTGTGAATGATCCCATTCTTCATTCACCTTATTGGCTTCTAGTTTCGACAAAAATTCCAAGTGATTTCCCCAAATTCGAGGGACAAGCGAAGGAGGATCCCCCACGTGATGACATATCACCTTTGGTACTCCTCCAATTTGTATGTCGATGATTCTATCTGTCTTTAACTCTTTCAAGGAAGTCTCACAGGTGCTGCCGCTAAATGGTACATCGAATTGCCTCGAGGTACCTATGTTGACTTCAACTCTCTCACTATGGCTTTCCTTACTCATTTCCAACTATCGGTTCACTGTAAAACTGACACCCATTTTCTTACGTCACTTAAGCAAGACACCATGACCCACATTTCTGATCATATCCTTGAATGGAGACGTTGGTGTAACCTCATCAAGTTTGAGATTGTTGATGAGTTGTTGACAGAATGGTTCACAAAATCATTCGGTTGCAAAATTTCTAGCCATGGGTGGGCGTGTTACTGAAGAGCAAGCTGTCACCCACGCCTACTATTTAGACCTAGTCTATTCACAATTTGGCACATTGTATGAGATGTTACTTGATGCTCCGAGAACATCATCGAATCTGATAGCATCGAAGTCTCCGAATACAGCACCTGTTGACGGTGTGATTGGTTCCATGTCTCAGACTCTCGTGAAAGCTTCTTCAAAGAAGAAATCAATCTCGAACACAAGTTCCAATAATCCCTCCAAGAATTCATCCAGTCCTAGTAAAACCTCTTTGGTTCATGCTGTCCAGTCTACTGTAGCAGAATAAGTCTATAAAGGTAAATGGAAGGGAAAAGGTAATGCCAAATCTGATGCCCCAAAACAAGACCCTCCTAAATATTTTGTTGATGATGCTTCTCAAAGAAAGCCAAAGTATCCTTGCCTCATCTATGAGGAGGATCATTACACTAGGGATTGTCACTAATGATTTGAAGTTAGTCACTTACTAAAAGGGACTCCGAATGTCTTAAAAGAACCCTTTCCATCACAGCAAATCCAATTGGTAGACCAGCCTCAGTCTTCTTCTTCCTTAGGTTCCCAAGTGTTCATGATGTGAGGTTCATCACCTATCTCGATCGCTACTCGAACTAAGGACTATCAAGCTACATCTAAGTAGATGACAGAGAAAGAAGCCAATGATACTCCTTCTACTTCTACTCCATCCTCTATTGGTCCACTCCATATCGAGCACCCCAACAGTGAGTTTGTCATCTGTCCACCTACCAAAGTTGTTCTTCAAAAGTCATCTTTCAATCTAAATGCTAGAGCTACACAACATTACAATATTGTTGAGGGTTTAGCTCAAGCACCTTCGATGATGTATGCCTTGGAGGTTCTTCAATCCTATCCAACGCAACCAAAATCACTAATGTCTGCTATAGGTGCTATCGATCCTTTTGATTCGAGTCTGGTCACTTTTGATCTAGAGAATCATGTACCTTGTCTTCCTCATCATATTGCATTTATGATCCAGGTCCTTATCAAAGAAAATCTGATTCATAGAATAGTTATTGATGAAGGTGCCTTAACCTGCATCATGTCAGTTCTGTGTTGGAAAGCCATTGGCTCTCCAACCCTTAACCAATCTTCGAAGAACTTGGAAGCCTTTGATGGAAGAGGTTCACGTCGATACGGTATTCTCACGAACTTACTAATTACATTAGAAGGCAAGACCATTGAATTAGAAGTAGAAGTTGTAGATGCCAATCTCAACTACAACCTTCTTCTCAGGCGAAGTTGGACTCACGCCATGCTTTGTGTGGTGTCTTCTTTGTTCCGCGTACTTCATTTTCCTCATGAAGGAAAAATAGTCACATTTGATAAATTGTCTTTCTTTTCTTCTGGTTCATCAAATGGTAACATTCCATATGTGGGCAATACCGAGATTCCTTATGAGAGTGTGAGAGCAGGTCTCTTCAAAGACTTTGATTTAATTGGTACCTTTTCTCTCCCACATCCGAATGTTCATTCAGTCAATAAGATCTTGGGATCTGTGGATCCTTGGATTATCCCTACCGACGATCAAATTGACTCTTTTGGTGATGCTATGCCTTTAACTCCATTGGAGATAAATTATTAATAAAAAAATTTAGCTTCGATGGCCACTTCAAAAAGTCATATTATCTTTAGTATGAACCTAGACACTTACGTGCCATTTTCTTGGCTTGGTTCTTGGGATTCTCTGAATCCCTCGAATGAGAAATTTCCCACTGATGAGAGTATCGTGGAAGTCATGTCTCTAGAGGAAGTTCCATCGAATGGTCTGCATCATCATTCTTCCTTTCTCCCTAGCCTCAATGAGATGCCTTCTTGTCTTGAAGCATATGTTTCTCATTTTTCTACACCTCTGCTACAAACACCTATCCTAGTGCATGAAGTCTTGTTAGAGGGTAATATTGGGAACAACATTGCAACCCTACACATTGAAATTTCAGTTTACCCTAAAATTGTCAAAATTATTCAACTGGGGGAACCTTTTCCTCGTCATGGAATCAAGTTTTTCATGCCTTCTTTCATAAGATTGTTTAACTGAGTCCCTACCATTTTCCCGTTATCACAATGGGGTTTTCATCTTATGACTCATAACCCTCACTCGCCCAGGGGGCATGGGGGCATATCCTTTTATGAGTTTTACTCTATTATTTGGCCGAGTCGATGGTTACACGTCATGTCAATGGTGAAACTGCGATTCCATTCTCTGTTGATCAATTATCTCAAAAAATATTATGCGTGAAATTTGTGTAATAACTTTTGTACATTAGTGTATTAATTCATTAGTGTGTGTCTTTGGTTTTTGGTGTTTTTTTTCTTTGCAGACATATGTTTTTCTGCTTGCCCTATGTTCCACTCAGTTTGCAAATGTCATCAGGTCATTACATTGGTTTTGCTAATGGTGCTTGTTGTCACGAAACCTATCTTTCGCAGCATGGGTACTTTATGACCCTAATGGAGAGCTGATTAAATTACAAGGTATCTGCCTTGATCGAACAACCAATAATATTTTGAGTATAGTACAGTTATTGAACTCTTGTTAGAAGTAGTTTCTCTTGGCATTAGGAATTTAGTTTTCTAGTTGGATTCGCAGCTCATTGTGTTACAATAAAAAATCATTATTCAGTAACAAATCCACAAATATTGTGTATGTATCTACGTGTTAGATTGCTGGCAAGAAATTTTGGTTACATTACATATTAACATATTCCACATAGTTTAAATGCATTAACTAATGCATTATAAAATTATGTTCTTGATAGACATTTGTGTCATTTGTAAAACTGAACCATGTTATGAACACATAAGTAGAAATAGAACATGCATATGTATATATATATATATATATATATATATATATAATATATATATATATATATATATATTATATATATATATATAATACATATATATCTCTATATATTGCGTCTGACAGAATGTTTACATCAAAATGTCAAAAGATAGAGTGTTAGGAAACACTTGGCTTTCAAAGTCTATAAAATGTGTAAAAGACTAGATAAACTATCAAACTACATGGTGCTCATGATAGCACGAGGCCGATCTGATCACTCGGCCTAGCAGCCGACATAGTCTCACAGAGACTCCCATAGTATACCAACATAGTGGAACATCGTCAATAGTGGGATAATCTGAAACCCCTCAAGTGGTTGCCTCTAGATTGTGCTCCATCTCTGTTAAGGGGTCAACCCCTTCCTCGTAGTCCACACCCACTATCGGATGGGTAGCTTGCCATGTTATTGGCGACATGCCTGGTGGTCTCTTTGGTCCCACATTTGCACATTTATCATAAGTTGAGTCTTAGTTCACACTTTCATAAAATCATAAAACTTTAAAAAATTCAAAAAACAAGTTTTACCTATGTCGGTCCACTGGTCGTGTGGTGGCAGAGGTAGATCTCGACCCCCTTTGAAATTTGTGCCAAAATAAGCATAGTCATCTACCATAAGAAGTTGGTGTTCAAGCTAAGTGAATAACTGTGGTGGATAATGAATATTTTGACTTGTGCCTCCTTGAGGCATGAGCTAGCTCCATCTCACAAGCCTCAGATCTCGAGGGGCAGGATGTGGTACTTCTACCCACTTATACCAGAAGAGCACTACTTGCTCCAAGAAGAAGGTCACCAGTTTAGAACCAAACCCAAATTGCTTCAGGTGTATTTGCTTACCCTTGGTCAGTTGGCACTTCATATTTGCCAAAAGACCTCCACGCCAATTGAAGATGGTGGGGGTCAAACATGTGACAGCATACTGAAATTGAGACTTGGAAGCCTCATGCAAAGCTTGCATGCTAGATACACATGCCATGGTGAAAAAAATATTTCTCAAAACGAGGTTTTTGTGATTATTGCAATCTTCACCTTACCTCCATTGGTTATCTTGGCACCAAGACAGTATCTATGGACTAGACTCTTGGTACTCCCAACTCCTTGGTGAGATCCAAAGAGTTGAACTACTTCTCCTCAGTGGGATAATCTTGTGATGAAATAGATGTCCATCTCCTCCAGTTCCAGTTTTTGCCCTTTGATGATGAATATATCTCGATCTACATCCTAAAGGATGATCAGATAGGGTAGCAACTCCATCTGATCCCTCAAACCTATGGTTCGGAAGAATTTCAGTAGGCCATAATCCCTCAGAAAATTTATGCATGTTGGATCCTGGGATGCTTGGAAATCCTCAGCCTCATGGCCTCTTTCCTTCCACTCCAAGACCATATTCTCCTGCAAAACAACATTTAAACTCTTATTAATGCTTTTTAAATGGATAAAAAACAACTTTTTTTGCTTTAAAGAGAGTTTTTAACTTCAAAAAATCACTCTCGGTGCTACCGCGCCTGTTTTTCAAAACAATGCAATGGCATCGTATAAGCCTTTAGGCTCGAGCACAACCATCGCGGGTCTGATGACCATACCCACGATGGTCGCCGGTGACCTAAAATTTTAGAATCCTCCTTTCTGACATAAAATTCATTGTTGAAATTGCATAAAAAGGTAATGAAATGTAAGAGAAAGGATGCAGCTCTTACCTATTGTAGATGGATCGTGAAATGGTACACTGGATCTGTTGCAGCAGTCACCAAAAAATCAAGAGAATTAGGGCATAAAAGCACTTTCAGAGCTCAGTTTGGTAAAATGGTAACAAATGAAATTACTTTTACCTATTTATAACTTTTGAAAGTCATTTTGTCAAATATTTTCATAATATTTTAATATTTTTCTCACGACATCGGTGATGGGTGTGTTTCTTGTGCAGTTACAGGTGCCTTCAATGTGAACAGTGATCATTATCGACCGATTCTGGGAGTTTTATTTTATCTATTTCTTGGACTCATTGAATAAACTAAAAAAGAACCCCCGTGGAGTTACCTTTCAGCTCTTTTCTGACTCTCAAAAATTCAAAATATTGCCGAGTACTTATCGTTTTGAACTCGTTAAAGTAAATGAATAGATGTCACCCCAGTATACATTTACCCTTTTTCCGGGCTAAGATTTACTTATTACGAATAAATTATACATTGGTCGACAGGGAAAATTTTAAGGATGGAAATTTATCTTAATGTTTAGAAACCTTGGCGAATCCCACTAGTACATCATATGGACTCTATAAAGTGTTTGGAGATATTTTTGTAAAATATTGAAATTTATAATATTTTTATATAGTCTATATATAATTTTTTGGCTATTTTTAGGGTAAAATGATTTCACTCTATAAATTTTTGGCAAATCATTTTTACAAGAAAATGGAAATTGGCAAATCCTTTTTTTGGAAAAAGTATAGAAAATTAGCCCATGGGCAAATATTAGCCCCTAAAATTTTCCCTGTTGGTCGACATGGTCAAGAGGTTCCCTCGAATATTGTTTTCTACCTTTTCAGGTTTGAGGGAAAAATTATGAAAAGGGACATGATGGATTTTTCTTTTTCATTTATTTTCCAAACTGTTTAAACATGAAAAAGATACCAAGTTATTCTGACGTCAGGCTCATTAAAACTTTGCGATGGAAGACTTGTCACCATGATGAGACCGAGATTCTCCTTCCTAGGGCTTGTAAAACCTACTAGGATGGATTCATTCGAAGAATGAACTTACATAACAAGCATATGCTATCCCCTTCAAGCTTGTAATAAAAATAATTCGGGTACTCGCGAGAAATAGCAGGGAAAAATGAAGATGAGACGTCCTTTGTATAGGTAGCATGTCGCTCTTGAACATGACACTCTTCTGCTCTCATGGTGGGTTTGAGATATCCTCATTTAGTCACTTGTCCTCCTGGGTTTGGCTGATCCATTTTTCCTCTCATTTGACTATTCCACGTTGTCATCATGACCTTTAGTCCCATGTTGAGTCAAATGCTGGCACACTCTGGAGTCGTGTCGCCAATATGTTCAAGAGAAGTCCAGTCTGTAGTTATTTACCTATACATTGTTTGAGTCATTGCTATAGTCTTGAATATCAATCCACTTCATTCCTTGTTTCATGTCGATGGTGGGGGATTCATCATTGCTCTCCTTCGACGGGTCACTTCCTATCTACTTCATCTCACTATCCAGGAAGATAACCTAGGAACTCCCTTTTAGTACCTTAGAGTTGGCATGCCCTAATGGCCTGTTCTTCACATCCGATGATAGTTCTTCATTATTGGCTTTCGATCAGGTGATTCCATGAGTGTTCAACATCAACTTCATTATCACATTCACGGATTGTATTATTGTACCTTGAGAGCCATTGTCATTATTGGTGGTTCCTCTCATTCCTGTTAACAGTTCACATCATTGACTAGTAATCAGGTGGTTTTCTATCATGATTAACTTCAACACGTTTATTCGCATGCTGGAACTCTTACATTGATCGGGTTGGGATGGCATGTAAGACCCTAAGTCTTGTCTGTTGTGGCTCAAGTTGCATGAAATTTTATGTTATTCATGAGTTGTACACATGTTTCTCCCATACAAGTGGTTGTGACCATACCGTGAGACTTTATATTCATGAGGATCCTTCTTATCTGGATGGTTGCACCCATGCCATGGATCTTTTATTTAGTCTTCATCATCTAGATGGTTGTGCCCATGCCATGGATTCATGTCTTGATCTAAAATATGTATATGCATATGCATCCTTTATTTGCAGGTCTCCTGACAGTGTGTGTCCTCGTCCTTGCCAAAATTTCGTAAATCATCTCAGCCATCATTCCCCATTCTGCCTTCATGCTTTAGGGGGCATCTCTTACATAGTATTTTGTCATGCCTCCTACACTTCCCTGTGACATACCCTAAAGTTCCTCAAACATGATCATTATATAGTATACTCATCCATGTATACAACTTAGAGTTCTCCTTTAACTTTTCTTGGAAAATATTTGGAGCTTTCCTTGAAGAAATGGCTCATGAAACCCTAAAATGAGAACCATCACCCTTATGAATCTCAAAACCATGATGATCACCTATTGAAAATTGTTAAGCCAGTGATGGCATTGCTCTATTCACTCGCATACTCGTGATGGTTTCAAAAAGGATGTTTTCCCAAAAAGGATGAGAAGCTTCGTGATCTAGAATCTTCCAAAGCAGCGAGCTTGAGGTGGTTTCACATAGATGAGGTCAAATCCCTATGAGAGACCTCCTTAATATGTGGGCCTAATCCTATCTTTGGAGGAGGCCTAACTCCCTCTCCTAGCCTATAAATTCCCCCCTCTACCATTCCCAAATAATTGATCTATGTCCATTTGCACCATTATGCTGAGCTTGTGCTTAGAGGCTATTCATTAGACTTGGCAAAGGAGTGTTGGAGAGTTTCTTGGCTTGAACTTGGATTACCACTCAAGGAGAGCCTTTCAACATCAAGGCTATGGTTGTAAGCTTCCCCTTTATTCTTTAAATAATAATACAACTACCGGTTCATCTTCCCAAAATATATATGTTCATGTATGTATTGGTTTTCCATTCCTTGATCAACTAAATAGGTTATTATTGGATTTGCTATTGTTTTTGGTATGCTTTGTTGTCTCTTGGTCACTTGTGTAGGTACATAAGCGCTAGAAGAAGCAAGAACAAGTCCGTGACATAAGCAATTCGAGGATCTCAAGAAAGGAAATCAGATTAGCATCAGAGCAAGGTAGGCCTTCTATCTTTTTCTACTTTTCAATTTTAATCTAGGGAGATTTCTAGTTGATTGTCCCTTTAGTTGCTAGACCCACTTATTGGGCTATAGGGATCATCTATGTCCATAGAGAGGATTAACCTTGTAAACTCCAACCAAATTTTTATCAACCATGATATGCCAGTCAATAGAAATGCCAAGATCATGCAGATAATTAATGATATAGCCTAGGATTTGAAATAAACCTAACAAAGATCAAAGACCATGCAATAAATAAAAAAGAGATAAAAGCATACTCATCCCCAAGTATCCAACTGAGTAGCATCTAAGCAATGTAGCAAATTATTGTTTCATATATACATTTCCTAGTCATGCCAAAAACTTGTTAGTAGACTTATATCTTTCATCATTCTCCATCTCAAGTAAGTCGAAAAAATCCTCAATTCTTTTACCTGCATGGTTTGGCCTAGGGATTTTAGGTAACCTTGTCTTTTGAGCTTCAACTACTATCCTTTCAAAATTTCATTTCTTGGGATCACTGTAATGTATGCTATTAGATTTATTCCACTTGTACATGCTTGTTGCACCTATAACCTTGAGAGAGTTGCCATTCTTTTTCTAGCCTTAGTACCTTGATAAGATAGACATACTCCTGACATGTTTCTTTTTTTTCTTGAAATGCTTGACAGTCCTGCTTGAAAATAAACCTTATCAACCATTGGAGAGCTAGACTTGTTCATATGATAAGAATGTGACTATTCTCGCTCAATCCAACAACTGAATATTAATATAAGATTGGATCACATAAATAACTAAAATTATTCTCCATTGTTTCTATATAAGCACACACATTTTTGGCAGATTAAATTATAGCATATATTTGTCCATATTTCAAAACAACATCTTGATAAGACAACACAAGATATTATTCGGGAAACAATAGAAGAAAGTGCAATAGAAACCCCAACAATGATATTGGTGGTCCATGATGATGGCTACTATGATGGTCTGCATCACTAGACTCAAGGGAATTAGGTAACATGCATGGGATTATGAAATTAATGAACCAAAAGGCACCATAGGAAATCCAAAGCTATCTCATGGAGGAACACCAAGCTTAAGCTTAGAAGAAATAGTGGTATGACTATAGCATACATTGGCATTGCCACTTATCTTAAATAAGCTTAGTTTCTTGATAAAATTTGCATTGAATGGAACTAGACATGGAAACATTCTTTAAACTCTAATTTTGCTTCCTCACTAGAATTTCCTGAAGGAAATCTTCAAAAGAAAATTGTGCAAAATCTTGCTACAACACTAGCAATGGTTTTTAGCCTTGTCTATCTATAAGTACTCATTTTTATGACTAGCGACTTGTAAGGACCTCAAGAATAGCTTCGATGAATATACCGACAATTGTAATTCTACCTCAGTTGAAGATATGGAACCATGGTTTACAACTTGAAAGCTTGGACAACATTTCCAATATAACAAGAAGGTTGTTTCTAATTTTCGTGAAATAAGGCAGCAAGCTTATTTTATGCTTACCAGATATGCTTGGCCATTTCTTTTCATGTGACATCAACCAATCAAAGTGAAATCCATATATAAAATATCATAGCCACATGACATAGTGTGTCAATGTACCATACTTCATAAATTTTGGATAATAGATTTGGGTTCAAGTGTGAGAAGACTGCTTCTATAAAATTCTATGTAAACATAAGCCATGTCATAAGGGTTGAAACCTTTTCTATGATATTCATAACCCATTTGGCTATCCTAACATGGCTTTCATTTCTTTCAGTTGAAATTTTAAGGGGGAGGTGGGAAATTAGCTCCATTTGTTCTTCTCCATGTGCCATTTCGTTAGAATTGCTTGGGGTGTAGGATATTGTTTTCATGAAGATAATTCCTTTTAATTAACATATTCTAATTTCAGAGATTATTGTTCTTCTAGATATTATAGAGTTGTATTTCTAATACTTTTGACTAAACAAAAATTTGGTTATAAACATTGTTGGAATGGAAAACAACAAAGTAGGGACTAAGTGGTGGGAAAATACCTAAGGGAAATATAGTAGATTCTATGTTTGAATGTGTATTTATTGAGCTGTCTTTCTCTTATCATGAAAATTTTAATCCACCCATATTTAACATTAAAGGGAAACCATTAAGACCATTCAGATTGGTTACCTTTGGCCAAGTAGCCATGAGCGGGGGGTATCTCTTCCATTGAAGTCGTGCAGGGCTCATAACTGGCCCCACCTGCTATCATCATTTATGTATGCTAACACACATCCATAAGTTCTAACATGTCGCTTGATAGGACTTGAACCCTGGCATGGGCTATATTAGCTAACTACTTTCACATACTTGGCAAACCATTGTTCATATGGAGTGTTTTAAATAGACATTTTTTATAATTTTGGTCTCGATGAATGATTTTATTCACACTTATTTTCATATTACATATAGTGGCTATAAAATATTCTTTTAAATTGAATTTATTATGATGAATTTTGTTTCCATTTCTCTAGGAATGTTACATATCCAAAAATCAAAGGAGTAATTATATTTCATGAACAGGGGCCACATTTTTATGATTATAGCATTCGTCTCAATCTTTCATGGGAACCTTCAGGGTTCTCTGATGTGAAGTCTATCATGGATACAAATGGACCATATCTAAATGATTTACAGTTGGGGTTTAGCACCATACCAACTTTGCAGTATGGGTCGAGTGGCTTCTTAACGATATTTACTCATGATTTTTGTGTCATGTTGGTTTTAACTTATTTTTATGTAATTTAGTTATCGGGGACTTCCTAAGTAGTCCAAACCTTCATTGACCTTCATTGTGCTCTCTGTTTATAACTTTATGCTACTGTATTGAGTGCATAGTACTTAGGATTTCTTGATTTGATGGCAATATTAGTGATTTGAGCTTGGTTGCTAACTTTTTTTGTCAGGAACATTGTACATCTCTTGAGAGGGTTCTGATACAGAATAAACTAAATACAACTCAATTTTTTAGTGCTTATTTTTACTCTTTGGGGTGGAGCTTCTTTATTAATATTTTTGGTATTGTTTTCATGGATTTGTTTGCTTAACAATTACAACAAGTCTTGGATTCATTTATAATATTTTCTTCCCAATGGAATGGAAGCCTAGCTTCCTAGGACATAATGGATAAAGAAGGAAGCTTAAACTTACACAAAACTCCAAGTTATTTTGACATTAATGATATATGGATGAACCAACAAATGTCTAGAATGTGTGATAAGAATTGTGATAAGAATTTTGTTTGGACATTGTTTAGACCATCAAGCATCAGTATTATACTTTTTCCAACTCGCCAATACACAGATGATGAATTTCAATCTATTGTCAAAGAAGTTATTTAGGATTTAAAATATTTAGATGAATAAGCATACCAAAGTAACACCATGAAGATGTGGCATACTCTATAACATCATGAGAATGAATTTCCAATCAAAGGCATTGAAATGTGAAGAAAACTATGAGATGAACCATTGACCTCAATAGTGCACCAAGGAGAGATTGATTATCCCTCACTAAATCATTATCTAATCAAGAGATAATACTATCTCCTAGTCAAAAGTTTAAGTGTGTATTCCATGTTCGCCAATGTTCCATTGTGTGGTCCTTCATTCTGCACTTAGTGTGAAAAATATGGATTGATGACTCATCCAGTTCATAAAATCGAGTCAACTTGTAGGACCTGAAATGGATTTGACAAGTGAATGGTTGTAATATTCAGTATAGGAGTCATTAATTTTTTGTTTAATATCTTCATAGAGATGGGAACAAACAAACTCAAGGTATGGAAGCCATGAAATAAATGGACAACACATTCAAGGAGCAAAAGTTAACTATAGAACATAAATTGAAATTCGAATCAATTTTCTTTGTGTGAATGCTGAGATCAAAAACTACAGGATGGAGTATGTAATGCCCTAAGGAAATCATTTTGTCAAGCTTTCCTCGAAGTTATATTCCATCACCTATGTGGATCCTCACTACACGCAATGTTGCTTCAACAACATTGTTCATTGTCGATGCTTTATTAATACCATTTATGCTTGTTAACTCTCTTGCTGAAGTTAGATGATGCATGTGCTCATATTGAAAAATATAGAGATAGAGTATTAAAAAATGTATAATTTTCAAATGAAAAATATGTACATAAGCATAAGGAAACTTACTTGGATCCATATAGTGATAAATACTATTACAATAGCAACCACCAAAACTTGCCATGCGATGTGTTAAGGCAAATTATAGACTTATAATTTGACAGACATAAATTATCAACCAGGGGTAGGTAACCTTGTGAGATGTTGCACAAAATATATGCAGGCTAATACTTTAAGTGTCTTCCTAAACAAAATCACATACACACACAACTCCAATATTCCTTTTTCCCATCAACACTTAGCAGCAAAGGCTATGGAGCATATTCAATCATCCCTCTATAGCTCTGAAAATTGTTGATGCTAATCAGAAAAAGATAATAGATCAATCAAATAGCAATTGAATCCATTCGAAATTTTGCAATGCAAGATTAAAGCCTACTGAAATACTCCAAACATATTCATCACATAAGCTTCACCATTTAATCATCACACATGTGTTGCTACAATTTAGAAAAGAGGAATCAAAAGTTGTGTAAAAACTTTATCAATTCATGAAAATAATTAAAACAACACAATCTGCAACTATGGGAGTTGTGAGTAAAGGGTGCTCTCCCTTACTCACAACTCCTTCAACTGCTAAAGGAGTTTACACAACAAGATTAGCAGAACATGAACTTTGTATTAATCTGAACAAGTATTATAGTAGTATCAAGGTATGGTATATTCGCCTCCTTTATGAAATGAGACATAAAAGTATTTATAGAAATACAAAGGCATAAAATTTCCCGAATTAGGAAAAATGAAATACTACATCTATCTGCTAATAATAACTCGAAAAGACAATAAAAATAAGAATGCTAAGTTTGATCCTTGACTGAAATCATGGATCAAACTGATCTCGTTGGGTTGCTGAGGTTGTTTCCCACTTCAGTCATTCATGATAAGTTTGAAGATCTGGGTGGTTACGATGGTAGTTTTGAGGTAGCTAATAGGACAACATCCATGTAGACAGATTTCTTGACAAAACCTATGTTTTAATTCTCTTTGAGGTTGATCGTAACATACTCAACCATCGAGATCACTGCAGGAAATTGGAGTAGTTACAGGAAATCAGCATATCTATAGGAAATCAATGGCTCTATAGGAAATCATGACCTATTTGTAGGAAATCACGAAACTGGTTCAAAAGATAGTTGATCTGCATAGGATTCGGTCAGCACTCTTACAGTTGTAGATAATTCGATTAGGTATCATTTAACTTCATAAATACTCAAGAATAAAGTGAAATGATACTTTTTAGACTAATTTGCATACCTTAAAGCCCACAACACCGTTTTGGTCAAAACACATAGGCTATGGAAAAAAAAGAGTCATGGAGGGTCAATTCAAAATGGGGAGGGGGGGGGAGGCCTTAGAACATTATAAAAAATTGACAAAATCGGGACTTAACATCTCCCCCACACCTAACTCCTTGCATGTCCCTTGTGCAAGAAAAAATGTTTCCCATCAGCAGAAAAGTTCATTTTGTGCGCTATGTTGCAACTACTACATCCAGGTGATCAAGTTGCGCCCTGCTGGACTCAGCCTCCTGAACCCTACCTTGATATTCTTCATTCTTCTTCTACAGATGATTGATTTGAGCCTAGTTTTTCTTCATGACTCAACATGCCTTCTGATGCTTCGGTTTCCACTCCTCTAGTTCTTTCTGCACACATAGGTTGTTCTTTAGAGTTTCATTTTCCCTCAGAAGAACCTGCTTAGACACAGTGAGCTTGGTGACAGCTTCTTCCATCTCATTCAGGGACTGCTTCCTTTTAGAGGGTTCCTCATCCCTATGTTTCCCTTGAGAGGACTGAGGTAGACTTGGTTCTTCCTACTCTCTACAACCTTCGATTGTTTTCTCCCCACTTTCCTGTGAGCTTTAGAAATACACGACCTCCAACTCTTCCTTGTCAACGAACTCATCTGACTTGATATTTACTTATTTCCCCTTACACAAGTCTTGGGGCTCCTTATCCTTCTTCTTAATTTCAATTTGTTGCACCTCCTCCTCCGGAGTTTCCTTTATCTCCAGCTTCATTTCCTAGCTTCCCGTAAAATGCCTAGCAAGAGCAGAGGTACCTTTTGACAGCTTAGGCACCTTCCCTTTAGTTTCCTTGATCACTATCACCTCCTCATCTTTCTTAACCTCCTCTATCAGCTGACCATGGGTCTGGGGTTTCTTTCTCAGCTTCTCCACTGGTTCTACCTCTTTGGTTTCTGGTAAGTCAGGCTCTTTCTCATCATCCACAAAGTAATTCTCTACTAAAAACTCTTCCCATGTTTTATTCTATTTCTTCAAAACCCCTATCATGATAATTTTGAAAAGACCGTGATCATATAGGTTCTCTTCTATATGTGATACCCTCTCCTTGGTAGAAGTAGCCATCTTCAACAAAGAAATTCTAAGATAATATGGTAAATTCAAGGATTTGTCTCGGAAATGGTCAAGGAGATGAATATGAAACAGGAAAGCTAACCCAAAATGACCATCACAAGTGATGCACTTCTATAAGAGGAATAAGGGCCACCGTTACTTACTTCTAAGGTAATCTTACAGAATCTGCTTGCTCTAGTCCAGATCTAAATTCTCTTTCCTAAGGAAGGGTGCACACTTATCCTTGTTGAGTTGTTGGTTTTTAAACCAACATTATCCTTCTTGTGGAATTCCACAAGCTCAGGCCACCAACTCCTCTGTCAATCTAAACTTAATGTTACCCACCTATGCCCTATCGCCATTTAGGATTAGAGCAAAAGACTTTGTTACTTCTGAATTATGCTCGCTAAACTTTAAGAACAAAGGCAACCATCCCACCTTCTCCAACCTCTTCTTACTCTATGGGTAAGAGTCATGTAATGTTGGACCCTAAGGTTCGAATATGATGGTGGATTTCATTTTCAATAGTGGCTAGGAGTGGGAGAGAGCATAGTTCAATCAGTTCACTGATATGCCTTTGAGACCAAGAGAAATAATCCAAACCCGATAAAGACAAGAACGTTTTATTTTAGGAAAATTGTAGGGTAATAAGGCAACATTGAACAAAGCGGAACGTGATCATGATCCATTCTACAGCATAAATGTTGGGAAGATAATAGAAATAATAATCAGGAATGGGAACTCATGTTATGACACAACGACTCATCACTGCCTTATTCTGTGAGGGTGATCGTGACTTATATTCATGCAAATTCAAAAATTTTGTACCATTACCTTTTTACCTTAAGTACTTTGACGTCAAACGTACCTCCTCGATCTTAACTTACAATGATCAAGTACCTTGGGTGATGGTTTCACTCGCTTTGGAATCATAAACCACCTTCGAAACCATATCATGTGCAATATCTTGTAACTACATAGCCTCAACTAATAATGAAGATTATCAGTACTTGCCAGACTTTTTTTTTCTAAATGTTCTACTTGAAATTCATTCTTCAGGAAATAAGTGCTTTGCTGCAAGAAATGCAACTGCCAAACATTTCTACAGGAAATCCTTCTGTAGGAAACCATGTTCTCCCCTTTTCTTGTATAGTTTATTGCACATGAATATAGGTGTTGATGTTGAATGTGTAGTAATCTCGTTGGATTACTAGCCATTAAGGACAGTTGTAAACCAATGCGAGGTCCATCGCCATTAATGAAAACGAGGACCAAGGTACCTCTGATGCATCCTATCAAGTGTGAATATATGAGCTATTGTCAAACCCCTTATAGGATCCAACATTCAAGAAGCCATGATGAATCTCCATTGTTGCTGACGAGATAGCCTGTCATTGAGGTATACAAGCTTCAAGGCATCAAAAAGTCTCTAATCTCGAACCCAAATAATTTGTTGATATCGATGGGCCAAGACTGTTGGAAGGAGGGCCTTAAGAGATCCCACATCAATCCAACATGAGCAAACCAAAAATTAACTGAAAACAGAATTTATTTTGAGGATCCATAGGATCTACTATATTGTGATTCTAACGAGCCTAGGGCAATTCATGTTTCCAAGATTTTAATTTTAGAGTCTAAAATACTGAAAAGGAAGATTCCAAGGGGGCTCCTTTTCCGTAGTTAGTCTATTGGGGCCGGAAAAATGAATAAACCTATACCCAATAGACTTTCCTTTCATGGTTTACTGAGCATGACAAGGAACAAAGTAAGCTCAATTTATTATTGCAGAAAATCAAGAAAAGGTAGTGAAAGGAATGACTCCCTTCCCCACCATTTCCATCTCTTTCGTCTTCACAATCTCTTCCACAAATTCCTCCTAAGATTGGGGCTTCTGATATAGTTTGAGTTTGTGCCCATTCACCAAGAAGGTAACATTTCAATCATCAATTGTTTTAACCTTAATAGATCCATTATCGAAAACACTAGAAAAATGTATGAGAAATTGGATTAAAAACCAGAATTCACACTGTTACCTTCCATTCTTCATTATATGAACTATTTGGAGGTTCAAAAAATCTAAAATTTTTGAGAAAAAATAGCCAGTTGCCAGGGAAGCCACTTTTCAATCTGTGGCACACTACGAAGAATGTGGAATCAGGATAAAAAACACACAGAAAAGAATGCCGAAAATCAAGGATATTAGGAGAATTTCCCCCTTATGTTTTTTTGGTGGGGCCTGCCAATAGAGAAAATGTCGTTGTGGTGCATACATCATAATTGAAACTGGTTATTTCTATCACTACTGGTGGGACAGGGTACAAGGACAAATAGTAGGGTTGAGATCATTGCACTATGGGGGATCCTTTTAATGGAAAAATGGTTGGATGTTAATCATCTACAAATTTATGGGGATTCAAAGGGAATTATAGTATGCGTAAAGGATTACACAGATTTTAACCCTCCAATTCTATCAAACTAGATGTTACGCATCATGACACTAGTAAGATCGTTCTAAGACATCTCTTTCTATCACATATATAGAGAACAAAATATGATCACAGAAAACCTATCAAAAGGGGGCATCACTATGGTTCCTGGTAAGTTTTTTTTAGCTATTTATGAGCAAGATATCTTGACCAATGCTGGCGGCATACATTATTACTAGAAGACAAAATAGGTGACAAATTCGTTTCTAAAATGATGAAGAAACTGTATTGTATTTTTTTTCTTTTTACATTCTTAAATGTAAGTCATAGTACTATGAAAGTATTTTGTTGGACATACAGACTTATGTAAAAATGAGGAAATCACAAGGATAAAAAGAAAGATAGTAATATATATGTTAAGAACATGAATAGTCTGGTAGAAGCAAAAACAAAGATGATGTAACTCACTTATATTTCATAATATAAAGTTTGTGTTTTTTTCCTCTGGAAAAAAAGATTCTAGGAATATCTCGAAATTTTTCAATCAAGAGAGAGGTCAAACAATTCACCCCTGTCCAGATTGTCAGCTTCTAAGATATTCCCAAAATTTATAATCCACATAAGGATGCTCCTTTTCTGGTGAGTGAAAGAAATTAGATAAAAAAACTCCCTCATGGTTCAATCCTTCCAATGCCATGTTAGAATAGATTTTGCAATAGATCTAGCTGTTGTAAATAGAAAAAAACACTTAAAACTAAAGTGATGATAATTTCACTAAAATTAGCTAGTGAGGAATTTAATTAACGTGTATTTTAAAAATTATAAAATTCAAAGTTTAAATCCATATGAATCAAAATAATTTAACTCAAATTATGTTTAAATAGCTTATATAAACAAAATTTAGGGCATCCTTTTCATTTTTTTTGTTTTGCAAATTGTGTTGACATTAGGTTTTGGTATCCAAAATTTTCAACCTCTTCTTTAATTTGTTTGTTTTTTAAAACAAATTGCAAGATATATATCCGAACGCTTAGTGCATGCAGTTGTGGGTCTGATGAACTTGTCTCTATGGATTCTCTGTACATGTTTTGGAACATTTATCCTGTGTGGATAATTGTCTTTGAGCAATCATGTCCCATTTTTTGAGCAATTTTCTCAGATTTTACAGCATAAGCAGGAGGAAATTCTTCTTTCATGGCCACACAATTCCTGGTATTTCGTTCGTATTTTGTTCAAGGGAATCAAACTCTTGTGCTGCCTTTCTTTCTACACAAAGGTGTGAATTAATAAACACATCCCTCCATGTTTTATGTTAATATTTGCGACTAGAAATGTGCATGCATGTAACGCTAAAGAGAATGCAAAAAAAAAATCATATAGAATTTGTGTTACCGTGTTTAAATTGAAAAACCAATCCAACAACGTTCATCTCATTTAGCCTTGTGACTTGTCAAAAGTGCTAAATTTGAATCTTATTTTTGGCTTTAGTCTTGTGGGTATACAAAAACCTTATATTTGTATTGACAATAGTGAGGTCAAAAAATTAACTTTACTATTGTTCATATAGTATTTTAGGATATTTTTGGAATTTACAATTAATATAAGTTAAATAATTAACATCATTATTATCTATCTAATTTTGGGATATTTTTGGAATCTACAATCTAGATAAATTTATAAAAAATTATTTTGATTATTAGATTCCCAAATACTCTCTAAATTTACAATTTAAATAAATTATCAAATTTTGGAGGTTTCTTAGCCAAATTCCCACACTCAGCCAAATTCTGGAGGATTCTTAGCAACCTAGCCTCATCCAACCTTCCGAAATTGTGCACTTCGCATCTTCATCCTTCAAGATGTTCCTTTGTCTACTAGAATTGAGCAATGTGCAAAAAGCCCAAGATCCCTTTGCCTTCAAAACTGCGCAAATGTTTCCTCCAGTGTCCTTCCCCCGCCCAAAGATCACTGCCTCCAGAAAATGCACAGTTATGTCCCTCAAGCCTCTGAGCTGCCCAACCCCCCTTGCCTTCTGAAACTGCATAGTTTTTCCACCCAGGGACCCATCCCATTGCAGCCACTACCTACTTGAATTGCACAATTTTGTCCCTTAGTGGGCACTGCACAAATTTTTCCCTCAGTGAGGATTGTGCAAAAATTTCCCTCAATCTGGCCTAAGCTGCGCACTTTGTAGTCTCAGTGATCAAGCTTGACCATTGGCTGGTTGAACTTTGCAATTTCACAGTCACTAGGCCTTCTTCGTTGATCTGTCACTCAATACTGGCCCAGTTCATGAATCCAAGTGCTCTATCTTAGGCTATGGGTTTTCAAACTGGTGTTATCTCGTCATGAGTGAGTTGCAGATGCATGTACTCTATTACACTATGACAAGATAATGAAGAAGGAGATGAAGAAGGAAGATATGTTAGATGACACTTACGAAGCTGAGGAGAAGAGATAATAATTATATAGGAAAACAAAGGAAACCCGGGGTATGATAGAAGATCAAAGATCATGATCGTATGAAGACTCCATCTGATTCACAACCCTTTGGAGGGAAGGGAAAAACAAAGCACATATTCTATGAAGTTGAAGTGCATCTCTTAGTGTAGTATGAAGGAAATCTTAACATTGTCATACCATTATGTATTCAATGACATGTGTGGTTGCAAACACTGAAAGTCATCCCATGTGTTTTCTCTAAGTCTTTCGCTCCCTTTCGCAATATGGGCAAGGTGTCATCTTTTCGCATGTTGGTTGTTGTACTTTATGCATAAGCTCACTTTGGTGGTTTCAAGGGCTCATATTCATTTTTATGAGTTTCAGTAACCATATAAACACATGTCACACTCATTCAAAAATTCTTGAGCGTTGTCGCACAAGTGTCGTCACGGTCGTCATAAAGTCTGGCTTAGGTGTCACACTTGTCATAACTGGTCACAAAGCAGGAACACACAAGTGAAAGTGTTGTTCATGTGTAATGGGTGATCAATTTTGTTGAGTCGTCAAGTATTCTAGTGTTAGGACATAGTCTAAGCTTCATCACTTCACTTGTTAGTCTCACTAGTCTAATACTTAGCATTTTTCTGAAGAATCTCCCCAACCCTTCAACTTGGCTTCACCCAACCTGCCTAGACTGCAAATTGCAATGTTCCAGTTAGCAAATGGTGAAATTTACCCTTGAATATGTTCAATGCACAAATCATGTCTCCCAATACTGCTGCATTTCATAATTGCTGAGCCTAAGATGCAAAATTCCCTTTGAGAATTGTGCAATATTTTCAGTCAACCTTCCCTTCCTGAACTGTGCAGAAGCTTCCTTCAGTGGTCCTCCCCTCATCCTGACCCACTTCCTCCTAGAATAACATAGAATTCAATCAGCCTTCCTCTCCAAAACTGCTAAGAAATCTTCCACAATGGCCCCTTCTTCAGCCAGACTCACTCATCTCCAAAACTGCGCAAAAGACAACCTCTCAGCCCAACCTAAATTGCACATTACGCAATTCCAAACCTCAAGCCTTAGGCCTGGCTATTGGGTATTGTCACTGAGCCTCCCTTCCCAACTTGTAACTCAATTTTGGCTCAGTCCCTGGACTAGAATGGATCATCTTAGGCTAGGAGGTTTTCAAGCGGATGTTGTATCATCATGAATGAGTTGTAGATTCAAGAACCTGGCGGGATGATGAAGAAGGATATGAAGGAGCAAGACATGCAAAGGACATTCTTGTAGTTGAGCATGCAAGTTGATCTATCAAGGAAAAAGCACACCAACTTGCAACCACATCCCAAGCCTTGAGATCATTGAAGACTCTTGTCACGAAGCCATGAGGAGGTGGAAGACATGAGTATTCTCAAGAAGACATAACTCAAAACAATAGTAGTGGCCTGACATTGCCACAACATGTAAGAAGTTTACATCGGCAGTGCCATGTCATGTTTTTCATTAGTTTTCATATGCTACATCATCATTGTGGACCATATATATTATATTCAAATGTATTGTAAAGTAGAAGTCCAAAGGACACACATGAATATCGAGAGTCATGTAAGTTGAAAAGTCATAGAAATTTGAATAGTCATGAGGGTAGTCAAAGAGTCACAAAGGGGAAGCATCACCCCTTGGTTATATATACCCCTTCATTGTATGAGAAAAGGACTTTCCACCTTGGCCCCTCCTGCAAGGCATTAGAGATATCAGTTAGTTCTTTTAGGAGCAAGGAGTGGTTCCAATGCCCCACTATTGGGGCTAGTGATCTACATTGTAAACATTTTTCTTAGAACCTTTTCTTAATAACATAAGCCTTTTAAGGCCAACACGTTCTTCATTCATCGACTATGAATGTTTGTAAGACTTTTTTGTGCACATTTGTATTTCATGTTTGCTTTCACATGTACTAAGATAGTTGAACTATTTCGGTTATTTTATTGAGAATGTTTTGTAATGGTTATTATTGTTGTCCCATCCTTGTGGACTATTCCGCAAGACACTAGATAAATATTTCCTTTTTTTTTTGTTGCAATGACTGTCGAATCCATTGTGGACTATTCCGCTAGATGTTAGATGAAGCCTTTCGGTTCATGTGTGTCTCTTCCTCTATGGTACTATTACCTCTCACTTAGAGGCTCACTCTTCTCCCCACTTTGCAGTAAAAGAAACTTGACATAGTTGCAACTGCACACTCACTAGGAACACCTCCCTTACTTTTTGAAAACACCATTGCATCACTCTCCTGTGCTGACAACTAGCGCTAAGGAAAATATTTAAGGATTTGGCAACCGGGCCTTTATACTGGATGGGACTCCTATACCAAATGGTGTGAAGTTTAATTGGGAGTTCATATAGGGGAGATCACCTTGGTTGACAGATTTCTAGCACCATCAAGAAAATGGTGCTAGAAGGAGGGTTAGACGATAAATTGTGTTTGAATCTGGTTTGAATCTCTTATTTAAAATGGCTCTTCCCCAAATTATAATCCTGTTATTTTTTTCTAAAGAGATTAATCGTAACAGCATTAGAGAAATCTTGAGGTCTAAAATGGGCCTCCTAAGAAAAAAGTACAACCAAAATAAACTTTATAAGAGCCAATAGGATTCAAGATGATAATGTCAACCATGGGGGATGATTCACCATTTTTGGGGTAAAAAAAGTAAAAAGATTAAAAAATAATAAAATAATAAAATTGTTTTTTTCAACTTAATTCCCTGAGGTTTTACTTAAATTTCAAGTGGGAGTACTCGTTGCATGCAAAATTTAATTCCTCATGCAAAGAGTACCTAGGTTGCATACTTTTGATGGACCCTACTACACGAAAAATGAGAAATACATGAAAAATTGTGATTACAATCACCTGTTTGATGTATTTATTATTTTTAGTGTAGCAGGGTCCATTGAAAGTATGAAACATGGGTACTCCTTGGATGAGGAATCAAATTATGCATCCAACAAGTGTTCCCACTCAAAATTTGAATAAACCCATAGGAATATAAGTTGAAAATACGAGTTGAAAAAGTAGTTTTTTTTTCCTTCTAAAATTTGATGATGCAATCTAATATTGTTTTATTATTTCCACTATTATTTTATAATATCCTTAGGAGGCCCATTTTAGACCTCAAAATTATCCTAATTCCCTACGAAAGTTATTCATAACCTATTCGAATTTAAGTTCAATGGTGAGGGTGAGTCAACTTTTCATGAACATATGTTACAAGTTTTTTGTATTTGTCTTTCTAACGGAATACGTTGCAAAGATGTCATGGCTATATTACTCACTCTCACACTCAAAGGTCGATTTAATCGATGGTGTCGTACATTACCCATTGCTTCTATCCATTCATTTGACCAAATTTCCAAGAAGCTTCATAAAGCCTTCAATAAGTATAACTGCCAAAATATTTGTGGAAGAATCAATCTTTTAAGAATGAAGCTTGATGAATCAGTTGAGGATTTTTCTTATTGATTACTTCACCTCTGTCCTAAAATTCCTAAAAATCATCTTAAATGGGATTTCTTGAAATAAGAGTTTGAGTGCTTGGTTCTTGTCTCTTCATATGGTGAACCTGAACCCCCTGATTTTTATGCTTCCCCAACTCTTGTGAATCATGAGACACCTCTAATTTCAAAGGAGGAATTTACTAGTCTTTTTGTTCTTTGTCATCCTCCTTTAACAATTCCGATAGGGTTACCTCTCTGTGATAAATTTGCAAATCAAATTCCCAATCCATATTCTCATTATTCTTTTGCTTTTCACTATTCATATTCAATGGAGGAAATTCCAGAATGGCCCATGAAGCCTATGGTGAAGACTTACTCCATTCCACAAGATGATGTCACTGTTCACAACTCTAGTCTCAAAGCTAATCATGATTTTTGTATCCTCTATCATCTACACATTCGGACTCTTTGTACCATGACCCTCTTGATCAATCTATTCCACCAACTAGTTCTTCATATTCTGTTGATTTTCAAGCTACTAGCTAAAATTGCGATTAGGTACAAGGAAGCCACATTACACAGGTAGAGGAGCAGAAAGGTGAAGATGATTGTTGGGCCTCTATTTTGCCTTGCTTTATATCACCTTTAACTTGAAATCACTCATGCTTTTGTTTAGATTGACTAGTCATTGTCATAGTTTTGTGCATTCTCGGAGATATTAAGTAAGTATTTTCTATTCCTTTGTTTTAATGAGATTTAAACATTAAAGGCATATTTAATAATAGTTTGTATGTTTGCAGGTTTACAAAGTTGGTTATATGCCTATTCTGATAGAGGTGAAGTACCTGCACCACACATTCTTGCACTAGTACTGGCAAGATTCCTGCAGAACACATTCCTGCACCAGCATTGCAAATTAATAAGTCTGATCAAAATCTGCATAATTTCTAAATGGCCAACTTTGACCTCGGTTTTTATGCAAATGAAAGTGAATTATGGAAATCTGATCAAATGGGTTTTTCAAAAATATAACCAATTACCCATAACCAAAACTGTTTCCTAATATTCAAAGTATTCCAAAAGTTACGAACAGGTCTTTGAAGCACTTTTATAAAAAAGATTGTTTTTTCTAGAATTCTAGAAAACATAGTCAACAAGTTTCTAGATTGCCAACTTTCACCTCGGTTTTTATGCAGATGAAGGTACATAAAGAAATTCCGCGAGATGGGTTTTTTTCCCAGTATAGGAAATTGACCAATACGTGGTCCATTTTCTAAAATATGTAATGGTTGAGGAGATATGAAGGGCGCTCTGGAGGCAGTTTGTTAAAAATTACCAATTCTTCCAGAATTCTAAAAAAATCCCAGAATTGGAAAATTCATATTAAATCTTCATTCTTTTAACAGGGGAATGGTTGTACTGTTATACTATGTAATTATAATTGGTTAGGATTCAATCCCCATATTCCTTGCAAAGGAAGAACTTGTTTTAATCATTATGAAAGATTATAAAAGTATGAATGATGCACATAGAAAAAAGATGGTGGAGGAGCGATGCTACAGCAATGTTGTTGTAACTTTGTTTTGTTGGTATCACCCAAATCTGAGCTAGACTCTGTATTTCATGATGTATTTTTCCTTTGTGAATTAATAGGAAGAACGAGCTCCACCTCATGCTTTTCGAATCTTATTTGCTCCTTTAAAAAATGAGTTTGATATGAGTTACTGAGCAACGGTTTTCCTTAAAAGGGAAACGTGCTGGTTGGCTAGGGCCCAGCCAACCCACTACGTTTACCCTATTTCTTGTTTCTTGTAATTTATGTTTATACTGTCAAGTGTGATTTAATTTACAACGAATGTATTCCTGTTTGAGTGAAAGCAGATCCGCAGCATGAAGTAGTTAAATTTCCTTTTCCTGCATCTGGTTTCGGATTGGTTTTCTCACCTAGTCCAAGCAGGAGAAATAACCCTGCACCAGTGCACGTTGGTGTGCTATTCATTTCCTGCACCTGATTTCATATTGGTTTTCCTGCCTGGTCCAAGCAGGAGAAATAACCTTGCACCATTGCACGTTGGTGTGCTATTCACTTTCTGCAGTTTTGTTTGTTTTGGTTTCCCGACCTGGTCCAAGCAGGAGAAATAAACCTACACCAGTGCACATTGGTGTGCTATTCATTTCAGCAAGCCTTTCTAGTTTACTTCTCGCAATTTTCTTGCTTTCATTAAATACTTTATGACAGGATAAATTCTTTATTCCTGAACTCTATCAAAATCAGAAACATTCATTTTTATGTGTGCAATTTGATTTCACAGTATAATAACACTTGCAGTAATTAAACACTTATTTCAAGAATTAAATGCTAAGTGCAAGAAACTCTAATCTAGTGCAAGAACTAGTTTTTTGCCACAGGATCTGAGTGCTTTGAACCTGGAAAAGTTCAAGCCCTTGCATGAAGTAAAAAGCCTTTGGTAAAGACACCATTTATACCTCCTACATAAACCTCTGTTCCTGCACTAGTGCAAGCAAACTGCGATAGTGCAGGACAGATTAGTGCAAGAAGGAAATCTCTAAAGAAGTGAGTTTAAGGGCCCATTCTATGAGACTGCCAAGTGTCTCTGCTAAAGAAAAACATAACACATACTCAGTAATTAAAAATTGATCAGTTGGAGTGATTGCCCTTTTATTTTGATTCCTTTGCAAATGCATTCTTTCTTGTTCCAGCACTAGATTACTTTGATGATTCAGTTATCTTTTATTCTTTCAATTATGCAAGCTTTTCTTTAAGAAAGTAGGAATTTCTATCAAGAAAATTCATATCATCTCTGGCATTGCATGTGCTTCATCTCTAAGTTTATGAATCCCCCAGGTTGACAATTAAGTGTTGAGGAGTTTGCTTAAGTGCAATTCCTACACCCAACATTTTGGTGCCGTTGTCGGGGAGGCAATTTGATTTGGTAAAAATTTTCTGTTGATGCAATAGGGGTAAGTCTGCCTTTATCTTTATGCAAGTTTGGTGAGCTTTATTTCAGCCAATAACTTTTAAAATCAATTATCTTCAAATCCTAATCTTTAACATTATATCATTTTTGGGGTGTTGTAAGAACCCCCGTTACTAATATGTGTGTGGAGACAGGGACTATCAATCAACCAGATGGACATGAAGATGATAAATATGAAGGACCTGTCGCAAGCCCTAGTAGTTGTTGGGATCTTGACCTCTACCTCTCAGGAAGAGAACTTCTTGACAATATTCAAGAACTTGTCCATTTCTCCACCACCACAAGAGGATTTGGAAGTCTCTTTTGATTTCCCTGACTAGTCATCTAAGGAGACAAATGAATCATGTTGTTATGAAACCAGCTCAAGAAAAGATAGAAAAGATAGATCAATGCCTTAGAATTCAGCCTCTTCGAGGGGGAAACCTCCTTTACATTACATAAATGAACAATTCTTGGATGATACAAATGACAAAACCTCCTTTCTATATATAGGAGTCTAAGGAGTCGCAATATAACCCAGCCGACCTAACAATAATAATATAA
>APFE030070774.1:0-11078 GCA_000404065.3 Pinus taeda | reverse complement strand
TTCAGAAAAGCAACATCTGTGGGTTCAGTGGTTACCTCTGGCTGAATGGTGGTATAACACCAACTATCATGCCACCACCAAAATGACTCCCTATGAAGCAGTATATGGTTAACTCCCTCCTTCCCCTACTTCTTATCTCAAGGGATGCTCAAAGGTACAAGCAGTGGATCAACTCCTACAAAACCATTCAATTATGCTCGCCCATCTTAGAGAGAATCTTCATCAAGCTCAAAACCGCATGAAGCAAAAGGTAGACTAGCATCCCTCAGAGCACCAATTTCAAGAAGGGGATCAGGTATTTTTGAGGCTACAACCATATAAGCAAACATCACTCAAAGACAAGGGTTGTCAGAAACTAGCTCCAAAATTCTACAGACCATATCAAGTACTTCAGCGCATTGGAGAATTAGCATACAAGTTGGCTTTGTTGCCTACTGCAAAAATCCATCCAATTTTCCATGTCTCATGCTTCAAGAAAGTGATTGGGAACAATTGCAGAATTCAAACCAGTCTACCTGAATTGGAAAAGGAAGGGTAAATCTAGCTCCAACAAGAATAGGTCCTAGACACACGAGAATGGCCCCTGTGTGGCCGAGTGATTAAGGAAGTCCTCATCAAGTGGAAAGACACCTCTCCGGAAGATGCAACTTGGGAACCAACCACTATTCTTCAGTAGTTTCCACAGCTTCAGCCTTAAGGAAAAGGCTATTCTTAAGGGGGAGGGCATGTTAGGGTCCCACCCTAACCCCCTTATTTATGTAGTGGGATCACGTCATAATAAAGAGTCAATAAAGCCCATATTAATAATTGTAAGTGGTAACCCGCTGTTTAATGACGGGACCACAGTTAGTTGCAAATGGGCCTAGTATTAGATAGATGGTATTAATAAAACCCATGGTATTGATCCATGGTATTACATGTATGAGTCATATATAAAGGATAGAGATTCCCTGCGAAGAGCATCGTGTCTTCTTTTTGAATCAAGCTCTGCTCTATTGAAGGTTGCCCCCTCGAAGAGGCCAGTGAACATTGCTTTCTGAATAATAAAATATTTGCTGTTGACTCTCACTATTCTATGTTCTGGGTATTTTTCTTCACATATTCTGTATTTGGGTATCTTTTGCAGGTTAAAAGCATAACACCCGATAAGGTAACATGGACCTCAGGGATACCTAAATTAGGGAAGGTTTAATGAACCAAAGGTTTGATACGAGGAAGCTTAGGATAATTATTGGTGGCATGCCCAACAACCTCAAGCAAAGCACATGGAGGTGTCAGCTTTAGGGCTTTGGGAGCCTTGGCCTCAGGTTCCTCTTTCTTGGCTTTCTCCCCTGTCTAGATGCTTTCACAACAAGAGTGGGTTCCTGTTGAGGTTGTGTTGGAACTAGAGTAGTGATAGGGGTCGTAGGGACCAGTTGAACTAGGGTCAAAGCATGATATGGTTTGAGCTGACTAGGTGGAGTATTTGTTGGGGGATCAATGTACCACACTGGGATCCCCAAAGTCATATTAGGGAGAATCAACGAAGACATGATAGGGAAAAAAAGGTTCAAGAAGGGGGAAATAAGAAAGGTGTCTATCCTGTAGGGTAATGTCCTATCAGAACACCTCCTGGATGGTTGAGACCTAGAGGAATAATATCGGGTGGGAATAAAGGGGAGGCACCCACAAAAGGAGGGGGGTGTGGATTTGGATGGCTCGACTAAGATGGCAACAACAGGGTATTAGGGAGCTTCCTATTGATCATATGAATGAGGCTGCTTTTGAGTAGCCCATGCCACTTGTAACATGAAAACACTCAAAGAGCTAGGCTCTGAAATAGGAGGGGGAGGACTAGGGAAAGCACCTAATAATGAGTAATATTTGTAGACTCTGAGTGAAGCAATGGTGAGAGTGGTAGAATATTTCTTGTCGGAATCGACAAGATAATGGACTCAAGAAAGGTCAATAATGACAACTTGTAGTGTGTCAATTGATTGATAGTGATGATCTTCCCTTCATGGGGGAAACACATCTTGCGGAAAACTGCAAACACGACAGATGACATGACATAACTGAAACTATGACCCAAGAGAATGTTGTAACCTAGAGGGTCATCAATAATCTCGATGTCTACATGAATACTATTTCCTGCAAGAGTCACTGGACAATTATGATACATGTCGAGAGGTTGGGATGAGTGGCCGTCACAAGAACACGAAGTGATGGTGGATGGAGACAACTTAGATGACTTGAGTTGCTTCCAAATAGCAATGGAAATCACATAGGTGGATACACCTTCATCGATAATGCATCAGGAGATGATGGCATTATTGACTCTGATTGGTATCTGAAAAGAAACAGATGGAGGTAATGGAGGATGTACTGATGTATCAATAGGAAAGACAATCAAACGATTGTCTGTACTATGCCCAAAGTAGTTAGTAGAGCTTTCTTTTGAGATGGGCATGAATGGAGCATCTCTAGCATTGACATGGTAGTAGGTGATTGTGTCAAGTCATTTACTATATTGTATGTATGGGTAGCTTAGTTAAAATTCACATTACAACATAATGGTTCCTTTGGGATCTTAGGAATTGACTAAAATTTAGGTTGAGGGATTTGTAGTGAACCATTTGGTGTTGTAAGAGGTTCAGTAGATTCTTTGATTTGGGACTTAGTAGAAGACAAAGTCGATGGCTTGTCATATTGATGCAAATAAGTTTACAATTTGATATCAGAGGTATTGACCTCGTCAAAATTCATCATGAGGATCTGGTAGTGACTAGGACTAGAAGGTTGGGGAAGGTGGGCTAGTTGACCTTGCTCAAGTTGAGTAGCAACAAATCCTTACTGAGGGAAAGGCTTTTCTGAGCACGTCTGATTGAGATGGCACAAGATTTTGAGGCGGTTGCTCATGGGCGATTTTCCTGTAGAAGCTGCTTGGGCTTCCCACATTTGGCGCATCTAGGGTAAGAGGGGGCACTCATGAGTATAATGGCCATGTACACCACAACATGCACAAGTTTTGTTCATATGAATAACCTTGTTCTTCTTGGGTTGGTCACCCTGTTTTTGGTCATTGGTGTTAGGCTAGTTCCCCTGGGGCTCATTAGGTTGATTACCTTGGTTACCTTCGTTATCCTTGTTACCTTTCCCCATATTATTTTTCTTCACATTTTGGGGATTGGTCGCACTCTGCTGTGCATACACTTGAACATGAGGGGGCGATGGTTGTTCGGGATGAGGATGCATGGGAGGATGTGGCACTAATGCGTGAGGGGCTTGAGCGCTCGGTGGTGCATAGGTATAATATGGTGAAGGGGAAATGGTCTATTAGCTAGGTTGAGCACTAGCTAGCCCTGACATCTACTGATGGGGTTGGTAAATGCATAAGATGTGATTTGTCCTAAATGCACATTGCTAGCAGGAAGGGTATATGTGTTAGAGGAAATGCTGCCCCCCTGCAGATAGCCATAAATCTGCTGAGTATATAGTGAAGGATGTGAAATAGCTCTAATGATATCATCGACAACGTGAAATCCCCCTAGTGCATTAGCACCACCAGGACAGGAGAGTTATGGTATCACAGTATAGACATAACCGGATTGAGCATAAATCAAGTCATATCTTAGAGCAGTCTCGAGAGGCTCTTCCTCTGTCTAAGGAAAGTGAGATGCAACATATTTGACAATATGTGCTAAAAGAGTCCTAAGAAACTAATTGTGGTAGACATGATCTTTGAAGGGAGGAGCATGACACATGCTCCTCCTTCTACACCATTCCTAAACATGACCACAAAGACAGGTGGCAGAGGACTAACAAAATGCAGTCAAGAGCTCCGTACTAGTGTTGTATTGGATAGGTAGTTGAAAATATGAAAGGAACACTTTAGCAAGCATTGAGAAAGTGGAATGAGAGGCGGTGGGTTGGTTGACATACCACTTTGGAGCATCTCTAGTGATCGTGCATTTGAACAACTGAAGATGAATGGAATCATCGGTGATGGAATTAGATGAACACCATGTATGAATGAACTCCATGGAATTGGTGGGGTCCTCTCCAAAATTACCCTCAAACTTGTGAATTTTGGAGGGAAGCTTAGCCGATATAGCTGGTCAACCAGCATCATGTTGTATAGGGTCATTAATCAACTAGCTAAAATCTAGGAGGCTTAACCTAGCCATGAGAGGTAGCATGGGAGCTTCTAGAATGGTTCCGTTAGATGTGACTGTCAGGTTAGAACCAGAGCCAAAACCAGTTTGGTTTACTGCACCTACAGTGGGTCCTGACATGATGACAGTATGTAGTGAAGGACGCTCAAAATAACATTAGGAATCAGATGAACCAGAAGAGGAATCGGTATGGGGACTTAGGGGACTATCAACTCGAGCGCTGCGGGGAGGAGTAATATGCCTAAGAAAAAACTGCGGATGAAGGCCTAAGAGTTTTCGCAACAAATGCCTTGGTGCCACAATGGTTGTAAGACACAAGTGACACATAAATGGTGAAGGGAGATTAACAAGATGTTTTTATCTCTATGTGGAGAGATAAATTAATTAAGTTAAGTCTTCGCTTGGTGGTGTAAACCAGGTGCCCTTCAATTAAGGTGTGCTTGTGTGTGTAAGTGTGTTTAATTAATTAAGCCCAGATCGTGTTTGAAAAAAGAAAATGATTGTTGAAATTAACTAAAATTAACAATAGAAAATGAACATCAAATCAACTCTCTAAACCCCACCAAAACTGGGTTTTCAAACACTATGTTGGTTGGTGATGAAATGAATTGAAAACACACAAAAAGGCCAAGATATATAAGTGTCAATGTGACTAGGATCAAATGACACTATGCTGCTGGAAAGTGGTGTAGCAACAACAAAAAACCATGAAGGAAAATCATTACAAAAAGATAGGGATATGGGTGTGAAACCTAGGGCAAACAATGGGACCCTAAGCTAAATGACCAAGTAAGGTTTAAGATGAAATTTTGGATCAAAACAACCTATCTTTGAAGATTTGAAATAGGAAGGTACATATATGGAAAATATGGCTGAAAGCTCTGCAAAAACTCAGACTTCTTACTAAGCTAAAACTCCTCCTATAAAGGTGGAAGCGTAGTAAAATCCCTAAGGGGATAAATTCCACTTTGACGAGTGAAACAAAGTAGATGAAGGCCTAAGTGGGATAAGGCAGTGGTCAACCAACCCAACAGACACCTCTCAGCAAAACCCAGAAACAGATTAGAAAAAATCCCAGAAAACCCTAAATCACAGGTACTGACCTTTTTAGGGGGCTATCGAACTTTTTGCGCCAGAAAGTGCACTTTGGACCTCCAGATCACACTTTTGGGGCAGAAAAGTGTGATTTCTACTCCTTAATCCTCGCGCGGCAAGTCTTGGAAAAATTTGTCGTCTTTTTCATGGCTAGTTCCTGTGACTTGCGAAAATGACCAGAAAACTTACGGAAGTTCGAAATTTAACTGATCTAGGGTTAGAATACTGGTAAAAAACATTAAGAGACTAAAAAAGAAAATCCCTAAGCTAAAAAAATGAAGGTCACCCAGGTTTCTGAACCAGAATTAAAAACTGAGTGGAGTCACCAATTTCTTAGCGACAATCAGAAATTCCCAAGTGGAGTCACCAATTTGTTATGTAGAATTCTTATTGAATGTGTATGAAAAGAAACTAGTTTAGGTTGTGGGTGATAAACAACCCTAACAATAAAAATGGTTGTGAAACAATGTAGGTCTTTAGTGAATGATAGAAACAAAACCCACCAAAGCCTTGATCTATGCCACAGACATAGTTAAACAACAAAATGGAATAGTAAAATAAGTGCAAATAACTCCAATAATCCAATGGAAACCAGATATATAAAGAATATAATTTATTATACAACACCTGTGAATGGAACAAATAATGTTACCTGTCCCCCTCTATGGGATGGGTTCTTGGCTATCCTCAATTCCTTCAGCTTTTGTAGAGTCTCTCTCCTCTATAATGTGTAAAACCCAAAAATCAAAATGTTTGAGCTCAATGAGAACTCAAATGAAAAAGAATATGGTGTGTGCCAATGATAATAATAAGAGTTGCAACAGTGAGTGCAACAAGCAAAATAATTGAAAGTGAAGAATGAATGTAAAACCCTTCAATTTATAACGAAATATTAGGTTATCCTTGAATAATGAGCAATAATAAAATATTATTAACCCCATTCTAGAATTGACCATTTGGAATATTTTATTATATTTGGTTTGGAGGGGAAAAATATTTAAACTTTTATTTAGAAATAATAAATAAATAAATTATTTATTTATCATCTCAAGAAATATGGTTAAGGAATAGTAAACAAATAATGATTTATTTAATTATTCCTAAGGGATTTAGTCAAACTTGACAAGGAATAATAACTAATTAGTGATCAATTAATTATTCCTAGAGAAAAATAAGATAATTAATGGTTTATCTATTTATTTCTCATAATTGGGTCAAATGTGACTAGGAATATTAATTAAATAATGGTTTAATTAAATATTCCTAGAAGATAATTACATAAATAGTGACTTATTTAATTATTCTTCATGGGTTTAATTATAAATGACTTAACAAATGTGGTTTATTAAGTAATTTATTATAGTGAAAGAAATTTTACTATGGTAAAATTAGCCCTACATGTTGTGCTTTAATCCATCTAGTTAATTATGGCTAGATGATCAATTTTTTGTAATAACAACAATCACTAGATATAGGATTTGTATAAGTGGTTTCTGATGAGCCACACATCCCTAGTAAACATATAAATCCCTCTCTTGTAGAAGCCTTATCAAATTACCAACATTTAGCTATGGCATAAAAACATAGTTTGAAAGGTGTAGATGGAGGAATGGAGGAGAATTAGACAATTATATATCCTCCCTGAATATCCAATTATATAATCAAGAGAAAAAGTGTGTAGAATAATCTCTACAACCAACACACCAATACATTTAAGAATTAATATATAAGCAACAATATATTGATGTCAAGGGATAAGTAGTGACATCTTGTCACTTTGATATTCTCATTAATGAAAATAGCTCTGTGGCATGTTGTTGGGGATGTTTACTGTCAACCTATCCTAGGCTAGTTTCCTATTATATATGCAAGAAAAGACATGTATCAAAGGAAAATACATACATGAGAGCCAATTTCTACCATTCACTGGAGCTAAAAGCCCTTGATTAAAACTTTGTAATTGTAGACTTTACAAAAATGGTCAGGGTTTTGGCATCAAAATCCTACCCTTCCTTATTACAAATCAAAAAATATATAGAACATTATATCAAAAAATTGTCTCTAACTTTTATGAATAGAAAACTATGTTCTTGGAATCAAAATTAATAAAATTTTCTAAAATAAACTAAATCTGTAATAGCCTACAAGGTTTCCTTTGATTGTTTATTTTCTTCCTTGAAAAATAAAACTCAATTACTATTGAGTTTCAGTGCCTAAATATTGTGGAACTAATTTCTTGATTGTTGTTAGAGAAACAAATTTGACACTTGTTAACAAACTATCTAGAGATGCTCATTTTGTGCATGAAAATATCAGATTATTGCTGAATTGGATATCTAATTTAATCCTTGAACTATTTCCTTATTGACTGCCAAGAAATTTGGAGCTGGTTCACTTGTTCTAATATCCTACCTTAAATATTGTAGATGATCCCTTAACTCCTGATTTGTATACCTTTGGATGAGGTAAACTCTGCCACATATGATACCATTTGCTATACCATAACATTCTATTCCATATACACCACACACCTTTCGTAATGCTACAATAATTCAAGATAAAGTTCACTACAAAACTTGTATATTGCATGGTATATACCAAGTCATCAAACATATAACCATCCATTGAATTATTAGCCAAATTAGAGCCAATGATGACTCAAAAATTCAACCCTTCTATCTGTGAGACAAAGTTTGGTTAGTGAGATAAATACATCTCTTCTACACATCGGTAGAATAACAAACTCATACTAGGAAACTTGGCTTTTTGAGCTAGCCATACCCTGTAATAAGCTCTATCTGACCTTTCGATCTCTAGTTTAACATTACCACTCTTCATTATTTTCAATTCCACCATCCAAAGTAAACTATGATAAATGACTATATTTTGTCGTTGAAATATGTACTATAATTACTTTTCCTCTGTTGTTTGTACACGTGAAGCTCTGTCGGGTCCATTAACATTTAGCGACATTTTCATGCATTTATTACTAAATTCCATTTTATAATAAGAGACATAATGAAATTTACGACATTATTCACATAAAATGGAGCTTGAAATTCATCATGGAAGAACTTAACACCCTTGCCACTTGCTTTTTGTTGGAAATAATACTAAGAGGGGGGTGAATGAGTATTATTAGATCAATAATTTTATTTCCCAAGCAGATTTATATGCACTACTTCAGTGAAGTGAACTAGTGTGTACACATGAATGTACTTAAAGAAACCAATGTATATGTAGAGAACTTGTGATTTAGACAATTTATAATGTGTTGAGCTTAAACCAGTATATCAGGGATTTATTAGATAGTGCAGTAAAAGCGTAATAAAACATCACACATAAGAAACACACATGAACACCAAGATTTAAGGTGGAAACCAAATGTGGGTAAAAACTACCTGCTATTGTCGTCTCGGTATTCTTTTAATAATGAGAAAATTTGTTTACAATATTGTACTGGTGCACACTCATACTAGTACGTAGGCTTCTACCTGTAGAAGGTTACAACCTTCTCTCGTTCTCTAGCTTCTACTGGAAGGGAGATAAAAACCCCTAGCTCTTGTACTATTTGATGCACCGAAACGCCTGTGCCAAATCTGCACCAAAGGTCAATCGATTCAAATAGACAAAAAAAACTCTGTTTATGTCTAAAATGCGGAATATCGAAATGGAAACCCTATTTATATTCAAATCGAGGAACTGAATTCTCTACCCGCAACCAATCGGATTCTTTTCCCTACGCATAACAATCACACTACTATTTGATGCCAACAGAACATCTAGTTCCCCATATCGGTGTTGCACTGGTTGCAATCTACAAACATTGATTTTCTCCCAACGCAATAACAAAATGTGACATCCGTTAGACAAACAGAGGACGCTGACTCAAACAGGAAATCTTGTTACATTTCCAAGACTACAAACTCAATTGTTTAATGGACAACGCCAGTTCGATTATTGATGCACCGCCATTTGAATGGATCACAACACAGTACACACACAGGCATTCGGTGGTTCAAAACCCTGCCTCGCCTCATGAAATCACTCTTAAAACAAAAAAAACAGTAACGCCATCCGTTACTCTGCAATTTTATTAATTTCTAACAAAGGAAATCCTAAATATTACACACTGTCCATATAATTAAACTAGCTCAAACTTCCAATCTCAATCTGTCGAGAGATAGCAGGTGAGCAGTTCATCACTCAATTTCTTTCACCCCGATCTTAAAACGAGGACTGATAATTCCACATTTGTTGAGCGCTCGACAACTACTTTCCCTACTCCATGATCATCGTTGTATAGATTGGATCCTCCGCATTTTGAAACAACGTCCACGTATTCCTTTGTTTTCCGCAATTTCCTCCAGTGAATACGCCCCTCCGCCATATCTCCATTGAGCGTTTAGTACAGGTTCAATGTTTGCCCGCGAATCTGGTTCAGCACAACTGTATTTGTCACACTCTGCGGTTAGCACAGGTACATAACACAACAATTTACGAGATTGCAGCCCATGAAGACTCGGCGTTGATACGCTCCAAAGATCTTCAGTTTACCATTAATTAACACCAGGATCGCCCCTTCTGTTATGCCACTAATTCCGGTAACAAATAGATAAGGTGAACGCCCAGAAATTTATTCCAACAGACTATTTTAAATGCGCCTAACAGTCAAATATACAACGGAGATATGTCACTCTTTACAATAACAACTAATTATGAAATCAACTCATATTAATACTAAAATTAACAGCAAATAAAATCCAGTTTTCAAGCCACAACATGCGGGCAATCTCCCACATTGCTGGCCCGTTCCGATGCTCCTGCATCAGACTCCCGAGAATGAAAAGATTGGTTCTTTAAACTCTCAAGAGTTATGCCATATTTCTGCAATTCAGTTGCTGTTAACCAACTAGAGTCTTCCACTGGTTGCTCCTTCCACTTGAAAAGATACTGAAAATATGTCTGGCCTCGAGTTTTCTTAAATATCCGCTGCTCTAAAATATCTTCAACTTCTTTTTGGAAGGTTTTTGGTACCTATTCTGCCCAATCCACGGTTTGAACTTCCTCACCTGTAGCTTCAGTTTGCAATTCTGTTTCTGCCTCTCTAAATGGATACAAGTCTGCAATGTTAAAAATGGGAGATATTCCGATCCCTTCTAGTAGCTCAATCTCATATGCATTGGCTGAAAACTTCCTTTTGATTTTACATGGCCCTATCTTTTTCAGTTTCAGTTTGTTATAAGTTTTTGTAGGAAATCTCTCTTTCCTCAAATATGCCATGACTAAATCCCCCACTTGAAATTCTTTTTCTCTTCTTTTCAGATCTGCCTTCTGTTTGTATTTCTTGCTGCTTTCCTGTAGTTTACCTTTAACCTCTTCCTGTAACTTTTGCATTTGTTCAGCAAACTCTTCAGCACTTGCACTTCTAGCTTCTTGTTTCCCCAAGTCTCTTAGCTCATGTACTCCTCTCGGATGCATTCCGAAGACAATCTGAAATGGACTCATTCCAGTGCTTCGGTTTGGTGTGTCGTTGTAAGAAAATTCAGCTTGAGCTAATGCCAAATCCCACTGTTTGGGATTTTGATGTACCAAGCTTCTTAATATATTCCCCAAACTTCTGTTTACAACTTCAGTTTGACCATCCGTTTGAGGATGGTAAGCTGAACTAAAACTGAGCTTAGTTCCCAGTTTCTTCCAAAGTGTCCTCCAGAAATGCCCTACAAATTTAGTGTCTCGGTCTGATACAATACTTACAGGTAAACCATGCAATCTTACAATTTCTGAAAAGAACAAATTTGCTATGTGTGTGGCATCATTAGTCTTCTT
>APFE030070772.1:108494-147228 GCA_000404065.3 Pinus taeda | reverse complement strand
GGAAGGAGTCGGCCAAGTCCTTGAGAGTGCACTCTGATTTTTTGGTAGAATCTGCGGTAGCTTCTTCTACCACCTGCTCAGGCTTCTCGGCTTCTAGCAAATCATAAGTTCCTTGCCAAGTTGTTCTGGCCAGCCCCGCGCACGTTGTATCTGATATCAAACCTTTCTTGCTATTTACTATTAGTTGTGGCGCAGCTGGTGAATGAATAACGCCTACAACCTTCTTTTGCTTTTTACCCATTATGCCTGAATTGCTTGCAAAATCTGTATTCTGCACAGAGAGGTGGTTTTGGCGTAATACTGAGATAACAATGAAACTCACAACTGATAGTAAAATAGAAAGAAGAACGTCGATATACTTTGTCTTTATTAAAACAACGCGGATATGATCTATAGGCAGATCTGAGAGGATGGATTCATTAAGGGACCGTATAGGACCTGCCACCTTATAAGTGCTCATTAGTGCAATATTTGCCTAAAGATCTTTTAAATCATGCAATGGGCGTACTGGCGGCGGAGCGGGGATGATTATGCCTTAATTGTCATTAACTCGGGCTTTCCAATCACTTTAACAACTTTTCGTTGAGAACTGTGCCTTATCTTATCGGATCGGGCAGGGGTGCGAGGATAGTTTTAACAATGCTTTGAATGCTGCCGATCGCCGATCGCTGATATCAGATCGGGGAAAGGCCTATGCGCATTAAGGATTCAACAGGGGAAACCACCGATCGCCGATCGCCGATATCGGATCGGGGAAAGGCCTATGAGCAATGCTTGCAATACGAAGGGGACTGCCGATTGCCGATATCGCCGATAGCTTTATCGGGTCGGGGCTTTGCCGATGGGCGCGATAGTGGTGCACAAGGGAATTGCCGATTGCCGATATCGCTGATAGCTTTATCGGGTCGGGGCTTTGCCGATGGGCGCGATAATGGTGCACAAGGGAATTGCCGATTGCCGATATCGCCGATAGCTTTATCGGGTCGGGGCTTTGCCGATGGGCGCGATAGTGGTGCACAAGGGAATTGCCGATTGCCGATATCGCCGATAGCTTTATCGGGTCGGGGCTTTGCCGATGGGTGCGATAGTGGTGCACAAGGGAATTGCCGATTGCCGATATTGTCGATAGCTTGGTGCATCCTTTATGTTATTGCGATATGTGATCTTGCGATTGCTTTATCGTAATAAACACATATTTGCTTTATTTCCAATGTTTAAAGGGATATTGCTTTTGAGGGGAAGTTTATAAAGCGCTCCTTGGATTTGTTTGACTTTTAAAAAGTAAGAGTTATTGACATCAATTTTATTTTAAGAGGGACCCATTTCATATTTTAATGGTTTTGTAAATAAAAATAAATATGAAAAAGGGGGGTTGTTTGCAAGGCACAACAGGTTCAGAAGAAACTGAATTTAGCTATCCTTTGTTTCAGTGATTGACTGTTTGTTTTATTGATCATTTTCTCTTCTGGTTAAAACATAAAAATAGCACTCAACACCATACTAGGAGGATTCATAAGGAAAGAACCCTCAGACTCTAGCAAGTTGCACGAGCACCCTCAGGTGGTGGACCTTTTCACCCGAGAAATTGGATATCCTTCTTTGACAAAATTCAGGGTTATGATGAGGAGATAACTGAAGAGTTTTTAATGTCCCTGAGACCACATTCAAAAACACATGCCACAGTTAGTTTTAGGGGTTTGACCCTAGAAATAACCCTTGAGAGCTCATCAGTAGAATTACTGGTCTACCATTGGGGCTCCCTTGGAGCAAAGAAGAGAGATCCTTGGGCCAAGTTGCTAAGAAAACATTTTTCTACTAGAGGAGCATCCTGTAGAAGACAAAAACAGAGTTAGAAGGACAAGCTTGCCTCTTCTCTAGAGTGAAGTTAGTTATCAAATTATGAAGTACATCACACTTGAAGGGAGGTTTAACATCATTTATGGATATCATTTCAAGTTGTTATGTGAATTAAGGCATGGGATTGACTTGCCTCCAGCCAAGAAACTGAGCATCCCATATTTCCTTCTTCAGTCCTTAATTGAATGTGGTACAAAGCTAAATGAAGGAATCCCAGATCAGCTGGCCCACCATGGGCTCATCAAACTGTTGGTGGGAGATGCTTTACACACCTATCCTGCCCCCATATCTTGGGAAATCTTCAGAAACATGTCCAGGGATGATAACATTAGAACTTTGGTTGAAAACATCACCCCATCCAATAGTGAGGAGGGGGAGCAAACTAAAGAAATTGAGAAAAACAATGATGAGGGAGCACAGGACATTCAAGTAGAGGGAAAAATAGAGGAAGAAAAAGAAGGATTTGGCAAGACTGCTGAGCCTAAAATAGAGGAAGAAATAACAACAAAAACAACAAGGGAAAAGAGGATACAGAGTAGAAAGGAAAAGGCTAAGAAAGCCCAAATGAAGGCTGCCACAGCCAAAGCAGGCACATAGAAAGAAAAGGGAAAGGCACACCCTGATATATTAGTCATACAGACAGAAATAGTGGACACAGAGATTTCTACAGGAAGCAAAGAAAAATAACAGCAGGAAGAGAAATCCCCTGAGATGTTGGCAAGGGAGGCAACAACTATGCTTGCTGCATTAAGCACACCTACAAAACAAAAAGGAAAGAGAAAGAGGAAAACCTCCATGTACTTTAAAGTCAGGAGGAGCACAAGGATCAAAGTGGGTAAACCCCAACCAAAATCAAAGGAACCAATTGTCATTAAGGACACAACCACTAAACTGAAAGAAGAGTCTTCTTCAAAGATATCTATCACCTATGAAAGAGGAAGCTCAAAAGCCTCCACATGGAGAGAAAGAATTAGGATGATGGACTCAAAGACAAATCTACAGGAAGCTGAAACATCTCTACAGGAAACTCTAGCTAAGTTAAAAGAGACTAGAAATTGGAGGAGAAGGCAGCCAAACAATCACAGGGAGAAGAAAATACCGAGGAGATACTGGAACCAAGTCCTCATCCTAGCTTGGGCTCATATTACAACCTGTTAGAAGGTGGGAAGATCATCCTACAGAAGTTTGTTGTACCGCTTTTCTTTGCATTGGAACAAGAACGGATTAGGACTCACACTTGGATGAGGATTTCCAAATCCAAGGGTGTTGCAGACATAGGCCACCGGGAAGAACAACTAAAATAATCAAGAAAAGAGTTGGCCATGGTGAGGCACATAGAAAGCAGTCAAAGAGCCAAATTATAGAAAGAGAATGAGCTGCTGAGAAAGTAATTGTAGCTACAGGAAGGGCATAAGGAAGATAGGCCATCCATTGTGGGAGAGCAACAGCAGCAAGAAGGACCTCCAACAAACAAGGAAACAACCGAGGAATAACAGAGAGAGGAAAAGATGCAAGATGATGTTGAGATGCTGACAAAACTGCTACATGAAAAGGAGTCACAGGTAGCAGAAGAAATGCAGGCTTTAAAACAACAGGTGCAAGGGAAAGAAGCCCAAATGGTCTGCATGGCTAGCTGGGCAGTAGAAGCCTTACAATGTAGGCAACCTGCTAAGTCATATGCATTATATCTTAAATATCAATGGTTGCAATTTCAAATTAACACACTAGCCCAAAGGGGCACCATTCCATTCCAGAATTACAATTAGTTCATGTATTTGTGTGATAGTAGCTCAACTGAAGATAAGGCCAAGTTAGCAGAATTCTATTTACACAACTTGGCACTTCCAAACATGAACCTATGGGACCCCAATGCTGCATTGGGATATTTTCAACTAATGGCCATGGCCTCTTGGTTAAACCATGAGGAAAAGAGGGCAGTAGAAATTCGGAAAGTTATGAATAGGGAGCTAAGTGAGCCACTTATGATTAGAGTAGAACCAGAAGATCCTTCAGCTTTAGTGTATGCCCATCAACACCTAGCCAACAACCCTCAGGTTCTCTGAGGCTACATTGAAAGACAAGCTCAGGCCATTGCTCACTTTGAGGACATGGAAAGACTATTTGGTGATAACTGCATTCATGCTTGCACAAGGAGATGGAACACATTGTCCCTCGGTCTGAAAATAAGAGAGTGCCACTCCCCAACAAGGATGCAGGAGGCTTTGGCCAGAGTACCACTTTACAAACATTCAATGCAAAATCTGAAGGCCAACTGGATTGGCCTAAAGTTCAGTCCTCCATTGCTTTTGGGGACTGCTAGAAGGGGTCAAAGAAGAAGAAGAACATAGGAAATGGGAGGAAGTAGAGAGAAAATTAGGGTTTCATGACTGAGAAGAGGACATCAACTCGGAAGCTTGGGATGTCAGATAGGCAGTCAAAGCAATCAAAGATGATGAGCTAGATTAGTTGCTCAGAGGATGAGCAACACATTCAGCAGGGGGTGATGATGAGCCCTAAAAATGGGTAACTTATTGGGCTCATTTTGCCTATTATTCTCGATTAATCCACCATTCTTCATATTTTTATGCATGCTTTTGAATATATTTATGTTAATTGAATGAATGAGAATAGTCACTTGACCACAAAGTCTAATACATGCTTATTGCAGATTTTTGGACATCTTTTGGACCAAGGTCAAGCATTTATGAGCAAGTTGACAGCCAAATACGAAGGAAAAAGGCTGAGGATTTGTAGGAAGGGTGTTTCCTGCACTAAATGGCCCCTTCCCCAAGTTCTCCACCATCATCTTGGAGTTCAACAGCCCACCAAAGATTATTTCAAGGGGCAACCGAGCAGATTTTGTGAAGTGGTTGATTAACTGCAGTTTTGAACATCCAAGCTCCTAAAGTTAAGGAGGGTTGTTGGGAGTCCTCATGGTGCATAAGTAGGAAGGCTTCAAGCCTTGGTAGTTTAGTTATTGAACAGTTGTTTTTCACACTTTAGTGAAGCTCTGCATTTCAACTCATTTTCGAGCTCTTGTTGTAAATAGTTTTGTGACATGATTATTTTTTGAGTAATGGAGATAAATTTCACTTTACACCAGCTCTGAGCTTTCTTAGGAGGCTGTATCTCTTGGGGTTGGGCCCAACCCAAGTGCCAGTACCTCCTTTGTGTACTTTTATGTGTTTTCCTTGCATTCATAGAATAGTTTTTGTTATTTAGGTTAAGATCTTGCTTTGTTACTTAGGTTGTTTTTGATGATTAAAATAGCTTTTCATGCTTCAGGTTGATTTGATAGTTTGGTAACAGAAAAGATCTGAGAAAGGGCCATCAAGAAATCGTTGATCTCATCTCTCCCTCCTTGGGACCATGAGTTGAGACCAAGGCATACTTGTTGCCACAAAAACATTGTTTTTTGCCTTTCCATGCAATTGCTAATGTTAGATTTTTAGTTGGAAAAGTTGATAGCAGTTGTACTTGCATGTTTAGATCTATTCTTGCTTATTTTCCATAGTTATCTTGCATGATTTCCTGTCTATAAACTTCTGTTCATGATGTTTCTAGTTTTTAGGTTAGATTAGGTCAAAATAGTTAGATCTCTGGTTTTTCTAGTCTTTCTTCTATCAGTTTTGAAAAATAGAGTGCAGAGCACCTATAATACATCCATGCCTATCCTTCCTCCATAATACAACCTTATCCAACCCCTAATCCAAGATTTCGTCCCTTCAGTTCCCACGCTTTTCCAATTTTCCCTAATTTCTACATTCTTGTGTAGCATTGCTCCCTCCATCCTTGAACAAATCCAACCACCTTCATCACTCCTTAGCTTCATTCACTAGGTCCTAGACCCCTTCACATCCTCATCCATCCTCCATTTCCACTTTCCCACCGTTTTTCCACCATCGACCCTCTAAAATCCTCTTTTGGCTCTTCCTGTAGAACCCCTGCAGGCTTCATGTCTCACGTGAGCTATTTTTTGAGATCTGATCACTGTGAAACTCTCTGGAAGGATGCTAGGGAACCCTTAGGTCCTCTTCTCACCTTTCCAACCTCCTACAAGTGCCCACTCCATTTCCTTTTGCCAATAAATCTCTGCACAATAAAAAAATAGTTAAAGCACACGCATAATAATTCTGCAAAATTACTCAAAAATACAAAAAGATGTTTTTTTCATATTCTCCTTCAGAATTAGCTTAGTCACCTACATTTTACCTTTCCAAGAGTCAATGGCATCCATTTCCGCAGCTTTCATCTCTTTTCTTGCACCAGTAGGGTTAGTTGGTAAAACTAGGGTCTGCTAGGGTTTGCATTTCCTTTCAGCTTTTAGCTTATTTCTGCAAGTAAACTAGCCTCTTTTGAGTTAGCTTTCATCCATCATAGTTAAAATCTTCTTCTAAGAGCTCATAGAAGTTGGTTTAAGCTCCTAGCAAACTTTTGCCAGTTGATCAAGTGACAGCCTCTGGCAAGAGCTAGTACTTGTGCATACAACACCATCGCTTCCAAGTTTGTTACGAATAACCGGGTTGATAAAAGTAAAGAAGGGAGTCCCAGGAATTGCAACATCATTGCTGCAATACTGGAGCTCACCATATTGTTTGTAAAGAAGAAAGATGGAGCTTGTAGATTATGCATTGACTACAGGAAGTTGAACAAAGTGACCATCAAGAATAGGTACCCTTTATCAAGGATTGATGACTTGTTCAATCATTTGAAGGGAGAAGCAGTGTTCTCAAAGATTTATCTAAGATCTAGATACCATCAGGTACGCATCAAAGAGTAGGATATTTACAAGACAAATTTCTGAACTAGGTATGGGCATTATGAGTTTGGTGTAGTTCCATTTGGCTTAGCTAATGCTCCAGCTACATTTATGTGCTTGATAAATAGTGTGTTGCATCCATATTTGGATAAGTTCGTTATTGTATTTATTAATGATATATTGGTATATTCTAAAAATGAGGAAGAGCATGTTGAGCAGTTAGCAACAATGTTGAGGTTTTTGAGGGAGAATCCGTTGTATGTTAAGCTCAACAAGTGTAGTTTCTTTCAGACTGAGGTACATTACTTGGTACATGTTGACTCCAAGGAGGGCATTGTAGTAGATCCTGAAAGATAAGGGCCGTCATGGAGTGGGTAGATCCTAAGAATTAAGATGAGGTGAGATATTTCATGGGGTTGGTAGGCTATTATAAGAGGTTCATCAGGAACTTCTCACAGATTGCTTATCCTATCACATCATTTCAAAGGAAAGGTAAGAAGTTCGAAAGGACTGAGGAGTTTCAGGTTAGCTTTGCGAAGCTTAAGCAGTTATTGACACATGCACCAGCGCTACAAATTGTAGATTGGTACAAAGAGTTTCTAGTATTCACATATTCTTGCAAGAGAGGACATGGTGGAGTCCTTATGCAAGATGGATAAGTGGTATGTTATGAGTCCCAGAAACTAAACAAGCATGAACATATTTACTCGACACATGATCTTCACTTAGAAACTATCATATTGGGTTGAGATATTTGTTTGACCAGCCGAATTTGAATGCTCGGCAGGTGTTGTGGCCTAAAACATTTCCTACTGCAACATGGGGGATAACCACCCGGTCCAGACCTTAAGACAAATCCTTTTCCATTTAAAGTGGTGGCTCCAATTGGGGATAATGGGACCAGTTACCCAGTGTGGGTTTTAAAATGAGAGTGGGTGGTTTATGAGTATTTTGTAATAAAGTAATGATAATCTAAGTGACCTATTCTGCAATGCAATTTCTCTAACTAACTTATTCTAATATAAACCTGGGTGTTCTTGTGTGATATGTGATCTACAGGGATATCTATTTAGCATGTCATAATAAATATTGAACACAACTAAATAGGGATGATAACATAAAAGATAATTCCTTTGACTAAATAGTTAGTCAAAGGAATTTATAAAATATATCGCATATATGATAAGTTATATATGAAAATCACAACTTCAGCTAGAAATCATACAAAAGTGCAATTAATGCTTAACAAAATAATAAATTTCACATATAATCCATGAAAATAAAGTTTTTACACTAATAAAATGTAAACAAAATCAATCATACACGATAATAGTACCATATGTGTGATGTCCTTCTAATTTGACAAATGACATAGACCAACTTCTTTCTTCAAATCAATTTGTCTCCCAAGAATACAAAAGTGCATCAACAACGGAACGTATTCTGGTATCTAAAAGAAATTATCATGTTACATCATTTCACCAAAGCATTCACGAACTTATAATAGCATTCTTTGCAAATGTTTTCGATAAAATTTTGGACCCTTCTCCAAATGCATGAGAAGGGTATACATACTACTCTAACTAAATGTGTAAAAATAGATTATACAAAATTTGAGGAGGTTTCAAACAACCTTCTACCTAACTAGGTAACTAAATCCAAAAATAAATAGAGGCTAAATAAACAAAACTAAGAGGATGACTTGCTGTCTCCCAAATTGTCCTTTAAATCGTAAATATCGGCCATCAGTTGGATTTGAGGAGGTGGCTCGAAATGAATCCTGAGATATCCTATGAAGATCACGTTGGTGAATAGTGGCAACATCCTTTGATTCGTGTGAAGGGAACAGTTGAGGGCCATAATCTGTCTATGTGGCTTAACCAGATACTACCAATATGACTCCTTATTAGTCATTGTTAGTTTTGTAATTCCCTCTGTTTAACTCCTTGCCTTTTCTTGCCAATATTTATACAGAGCAGTTAAATCAAACATTTCTTTCGTATTGCCTTCCTTAGTGAGATTGGTGGGGAGCATGATATGGTTCATTAATTTGACGATGTTCTTTGATACTCTAGCTGCCCTTGCGGCTACTAGCTCATCCTGTTTGATTTTGGCATCCCAATCTATAAAGAGAATGTCTTTATGAGTTTCTTCAATATTGAGTAGATTGGCCTTCTTTCCATCCTCTATTTCCAGCCACTCAATGAACTCAGAGATTCTAGTGATTAAATCATAAAAGTCCATTCTCTGGTCAATTTCCTTGTCTGTTAGTTGGTCGCTAGTAGTTAGATAGGGAGTAATATGTGACAATTTGGCATAAATATTCTTGTTGTCTCACCAGAAGGGAATTTAATTCCAAGGCCTCTTTGATGAACTCCTCAGTAGTGGGAACGTCCTTGTATCTTTCCATGGATTGCTACATTTCCTAGAGATGCATGTTTTTGGCCAATATATAAGCCTCATGGCTTATTTTCAAGACCTCCATGTCTTACTGCAATTCCTTTAGTCGCTCTGCCACCTGCATGTTTACGCTTGCTTTCTCTGTGTCAAGCTCTTGTTCAATCTGTGCAATTCTCTCCTCTTTCACCCTTAGCAAAAAAGAGACCTCAGTAGCCTTGTCCATAATGGTTGATGCATATGCTCCCATGAACTATGATAGTCTTGTCAAGTTCTCGACTGGATTAAAAGGAATGTCCTTCCAGAGAACGTCCGTGGGCTCATTTCCAGATGGGAAGAGCAGGGATAATTTCAGTATGCTGGGACGTTGTTGCTTTTTCCTCCATACGTGTAGATTGCTTGTTGGAAGAATTGGGCTCTATATCTTTTTGAACATGCAGAGGAGTTTTGAATTCCTATGTTTCTTGGGCATTTGAGGCCTTGAGAGTGCCTTGCAATTTCTGATTAAAATAATCTCACTCCTGCTCCAAACTACCTCCTTTGGCCTCTGAAATGATTTCTATAGCCAAGGTGCTCATCACTTGCTTCTCAGTTGACTTCTTGTTGGACACAATTGTGTTGTTGGCATCTTGGAGCTTCCTTGTGTCTGGTGTCTTGTCAGTGTTTACATGATATTCTATTTGAGATATAGGATCTCCACTATCAATAGTGACGCTTGGAGTAGAATTATCCGCAATTGGGATTACCTGGAGCCTCTCATCTCTCAATTCCTGAAATCTTTGAAAATATTTAGGTTTCAGATTCGCTTTTTCCCATTCGAATGCTTGTTTGAAGGATACAGCTGACTGTAAAAAATCCTCAAAATTATTATCATCATGATTGTATGGCTTGATTTTAACTCTAGTAGTGACATTGCATGCCACTTTGTTTGGATCAAATTGCCTCTTAGGCAATGTATGAAGCCTGAGGGATTACATATGTGTTGATTCCTTTGTGGCATGAACAAAATTGGTTAAAGTAAAAGAACCGCATTTGACATGGAAAATGGGCCATAATGACTTCTTCTCATCTTTGAGAACTTTAGTCAGGCCTTTTCGCACAGTATGGTAGGAAATATCTCTTGTTAGTAACTTATCAGAAACATATAAAGGAAGGACGTGTGGATTAGTTGTGCTACCAAAAACCATAATATAGGTGAACCACTCTTCAATAAAATACTTGCCAACAGTGAGCAGGTCTGTTGCAGCTTCTTGGGATAACCTAGGGGCTTTCTTATTGAAAATCATTTGATTTAGGGGCAACGTAACAACATGGAATATCTTATAGAAGTGAGGTATGCAATGTGACTCCCATATTTGTTTATGACTCAAATGGATTGGGTAAGGATCTTGTAAGGTCCATTTCCAACCCATGGTTGGAAATGTCGTGCAAAAATAGATAGCATTCATAATGTATGCACTAAAATAGAAGGGAGGGAGATTGTCTGAAAAGGAATCTTTCTTCTATCGATATTCGGTAATGGTGGTGGCTAGGTTATCAGATAGGATGGAATGCCAATTCATGATATGGGAATTAACATAGGCATCAATCAGAGGAATCCATTCAATTGAAAACTTAGTATTATTGGGTAGCCCATACAATCTACATAACATGGTTGCCACATAGTTGTAGGGGTTTGCCAAGGAGGCTATAGCATACATACGCGATTTTTCATACTTGAATTTGTTGTCCAACACCCTCCAACCTTGAATTATCTTGAAGGGGTCTCGATTATTCTTTGCGAAATTAGCCACAAATGTACCATCGTAGATATTCGGGGGATCAGGTATGTGGTACATCTTCTTCAGATCCTATGCTCTGAATGACCCTATGAGCTCCATCTTTGAATTCTTGAACTACCTATCTTTAGAGATAAGTTTTCAATCACCCACCTGATCATCTCTATATAAGGGAGGATTTTAGCCCTTGCTCTTATCTTATGAACATGAAGCATCTCTACACTAGAGTTCTGAAGGCCTTTTAGAGTCAGTTGCTGCTCTCGTAACAGTGATTTTAGGATGCTCATCCTCCAACCTATTGTAAATTACTTCCCAAGCTATTGCACCTCTTGGCAGCATCACAAACTTTATCAATAAAGATAGGAGCCATCTCTGTAAACTCAGCTTCAACAATGGTCTATTTTCTCTTCTTCTGCATCAACTTTCTTAGGCACATGTCTTTTGTCACTTTCCTAAGATAGACAAGATATATCAATACAGATGATATCTAGTAATCAATATTGAAAGCTTTTGTGAAATGAATTTGGATTGTGAGAAAGGTTTTAATGAGATACTCAATTATAACTACCCAAAACTAGAAAAATGATTATCCTTCCTCAGGCTACTAAATATTTAATAACCTGTCAACTCGTTTGTTTTAGCATTTAAAACATAATTATTCCACATGTTTTATAAGACTTAATTGCACATCACGGTCTTAAAAGGGATACAGTATAGCATTACTGGATGTATTAACCGAAATGCGATTGCAGAGATCAAAATATTTCATTTCACAAATCGTTTATGTTTGTTCTAATGGCTTGGTCAAGTTTCTCACAAACTATGCGAAGTGCGAAATGCAATTGCGAAATGACAAGGTAATGTTATCGCAGCGGGAGACCTAATTACATATCGCACTTTTGCAAAGGTTTTTTGACATGGTCATGTGGAAAAGTGAGATTTTCAATTTGCGATATGGATTTCATCCTTAGTTAATTTTGCAAGGTTTTTCTAGGAATTTTCTTAGAGTTAGGATTTTATTATCCTAAGCCTAAAAATTTAAAAGGGTCCCCATTTACAACTCTAAGCCTAGCTATTATTTGTTGTAAATGGGGGGGGGGGGGGGGGGGTGTTTCGTAGTACAACAACGGGCTAGATGGTTGGCCACAATTAGTGAGTTTGATTCGGAGATCTGGTACATCAAAGGTAAAGAGAACAAGCTGGCATATGCTCTCAACACGTGAGTATAGGTAAATCAATTGGCAGCTATGAGATCCTATGGAACAGATCTACATGATAGGATCTTGCAGGCAGGTCAGCAAGATGTTAGGTATATGGAGATTGTGCACAGATTGTAGCAGGGTATTGGTACAGGTGGTAGTATAGGTATAGGTACAGGTGAAAGTATAGGTATAGATAGTGGTAAAGGTATAGGTGATAGAACAAGTACAAGCATAGGTATAGGTGCAGGTGCACATAGTACAAATTATTGTCTTACAATGGATGGATTGGTCAGATTCAGAGATAGGATATATGTGTCAGATAATAGTGAGATCAAGAAGGTTATCTTGAGAGAGTTTCATATGAAACCTTATTTAGGTCACCTAGGTTATCAAAATACATTGACTACAATGAAGAGATATTATTATTGGCTAAATCTAAAGAAGGATGTATGTTACCGGGAATAGTGTCCACTCGGAGCTGCTATTCCCACTAAGACTGGTAGTTATCTTAGAAAGAAACAAGTAAAGACTACTTTCGCTTTCCTTTATGAAAAATAGATAAGAGTGGAACAAAGGACACCAACCTTAGTCTTGCGCTTGGTTCCTTACTTGATTCCTCTCCTTCCTGATAGATCTTTGTCGCTTCTTCTTCATCTGCCTAGCTTCAAAGAGCACCTGTGGAATCAAAGCAGCATAATACTATCGAAGAACAAAGATCTATATTCATAAATAACACAGGACCAGATATGCATTAACCACACAAATGCATATGCAATCAAACATACAAGAATGTGGAGGAAAACTTGAATATCTTTATTAATAGCAAGAATAGCAAGAGGATTACAACCAATAGCTTTGACCTAGCATCATCCTCCAGCAAGAAAGCCCTTCTTCACCTCATGTAAAGCTTAGATCACCCAACACTATGAAGTTTCACTAGAAAACCAAGAGCACTTCTCTACAAGATACAAGATTCCAGCCTCCCTGGATCTTTGTGATGAGGGATCCATATATAGATGATTGTAGGGGGGTGAGTCATCTTCTGGGGTCTTGATTAGTGTCCTCTCTCTCATAGTTCTTGATTCCACTTGGAGACTGATGATCTCTTACTCATCCCTGGTAGAAAAGAGAGAGGTAAGTGTCAGAGGGGAAGCTTCTGGAAGATTCTATGATCTTCCACCTCACAAACTGTCTCTGCCATTTTTCCATTATCGCCCATCGCACCCTACAGAGGGGCCATCTAGTATGCATCTCACCCTTTACACTGGGAAGGTGATATGCATCGCACCCTCTGCACTAGGTATTCAGTATGGTCCAGTTTTAACCATTTCTGAGCAGTTTTTAGTGGAGAACTTCTGGGAGATGATGTAATCAGCTGACCTTGTTCCTTTATGTAGTGAAGCAACACTTTTAAGGACTTAGGAGCCCTTATTTTATGGACATTTATGATTGGGGTTGAAGTGCCTAAAAATGTCTATAACAGTTGCCCCCTAAAGCATGAGGTCGTTAATCTTTTGATGTCGGGTGAAATGCTTTATCATGAGGATCCGAAGTTTTTCGAGATGGGAGGCGACTTGTAATAAGATACAATACAATACATTATCTTCATAATATTTTTCATGATCTAGCTGAGGCGGGCATTCCCATGCTCAACTTTATAAATTCATTTTCATATACATAGGACAGACAATCGTTTGTGTAGCAGACTGATGATTCAGACTCATCATCCTTTGATTTGGATGATCATCTGTTTGGAAATGATGTGCATTTGATGTCTTTATATTCCTGAATATATCGCACCCCAGATGGATGAAACTAGATCCAGGGTCTTCAAAATGCATTCAATCTTCACTCGGATTACAAGTCGATCCATGTGAAAAAATGTTCTGGAGTCGAACATGGAAAGACATCGCCGGATTACCAGCCAATGATGTAAGTTGTTAACAGGTGCAAGAGGAATCACCAATAATGAAAATGACCCTTGAGGTACTACAATACAATTTGCGTAGTGTGAAAAAGGACTTGGCGTCGAACACCATGCAAAATCTCTTCGTCGAAGGCCATTAATGTAAACCTGTCGCTGAAAGTGAGAAACTTGCCATTGAGGCATGCAAGCTTCAAAGTACTGAGAGGGTTGTTTCGAGGTCGACTTCTTGTATAATGAGATAATGTCGACAAGAAGTGACCCGTTGTAGGAGGGCTTTAATGAATCCCACATATATGACACAGAAGGAAGCAAATTATTTTGGAGGTGAAAACGATATGATGATATAGGGTTCAGGGAGGCGGTCATGAAAGAATGGAGCGTGAATGTATTGCAGCGGGTGAGACACAAGTGAATTCTCTGAGTGACTTCTCTTGAACATATCAGCAACACTGACAATGGATTGGTAGCATTAACCCCAAAGATGGATTGTGTGACAGACCAATGGTGATATGACCAATGAATGGAGCAACCCAACCCGACTTGGATGTGGAGAGAAAGTGTCATGTTCAAGAGCGACTTGCTACCAATAAAATTTTTTCAAGTTTTCTTCCCAATTTTCCCCAGTCATTGCTGACCAGTACCTCTTTATTTTTGTCAAGCTTGAGGAGGATAACTTATGCTTGTTCTATAATTCACCCTTTGGGTGAACCTAATGCTATATTTTAACGAGCCTAGCGACAGTGAAACTCGTTCTCGTCTATTTGAACGAGTTTGTCGCTATTAAGTTTTAACGAGTTTAATGACAAAGATAACTCAGTCCTTTTCAATTTTAGAGAGTCTGAAAGGGACGGAAAGGAAACTCCAAAGATTCTTTTTCATCATATAATCCCTTAAGTCCGAAAAAGTGTAAAATAATACGAAAGGGATGAATGTTAGGTAATTTTAACGAGCCGAACAAGACAAGCGCTCGATCTTTTTGTGTAATAATCCCTCAAGTCCAAAAAGATTAAAATCTAGAGGAGGGATAGCACTTCCAATGACTTTAACGAGCCGGAGAGGCTAATCGCTCAGCAATCTTTTCATATTTTACGAGTCAGTTGAAAAGAGCTTAAAGGAGACTCGTTTTTCGAGGAACGAGTGATGATTTCGTCGGGTAGCAGGTAGATTCCAAGTATTTTGGAATTTCCAATCATGGCAGTGTCACAAGGATGGCTAATAGAATCACTCTTCGTAGATGTTCCTCAAAAGGGTAAACAATCAAATGGAGGCGAATGATCAGCTAAAACCAGAGTGGAGGTGATGATGAGAACACGACCAAGGCTCAAAAGCTGATGATAATGCATTCACAATGGTTATTTACCAAAAAATTGGTTCATGTTTTATGAGCTTAAACTCTGGGGGAAACATTTGCTCATTGCTTATGTTTATTTTTTAACGAGCTTGAATTCCGTGTTAAAACTGCTCGTGCTCGTCATATAATAAGGATATCTCATCTAATATGCCATTTTTTATGGGGCTTGCACCTTTTAAAGCTTTGCCCCGGATCCTTTCATTATGCAAGCTAGGATCGCTCTTCGCTTGCATGCAAAAAGGTTTGCATGCCCCTAGGTATAGTGAAAAATTCCCAGGTTACCATATGAAAGCTCTCCATCCACGTCACAGACAAAATGCTTCCTTGGCGATGTCTACCAAAATAGACAAAGGTGAGTGGCGCAGTCGCCTCCACTCACATAACTTTGACAAGGGAATCTTATTCTAGTATAATCCCCTTTTCCTAAACGGACGGGTGTGTTAGACTAGTCATATATCCTCCGCGGAAACCTACTCTATAACCAAGGTTTTCCTACTGAAACAGACCAGGGTGCATGCCCCCTACGTTTCAGTCATATCCTCCCGAATTGCTCGCGCTCATCGGGTGGACGGACTAGAGATCGATGAGACATTCCTTGTGTGAAAAGACCATTTAGGGATGGAATTTTACTATTTGCTATGTGTGAACCGGGGAATGATAGTTGGTCTACGAGCTTGACCACTTTGCCTTCATGTGGAAAACACATTACTCTAAAGAGTGAGGAGATGACGACTCCCATGCAATAAATATAGTCACGCCCAAGGAGTAGATTATAATCCAGGGGTCCTTAGACTACCATCACATTCATGTGAATGGTTTTCCTTCTCAAAGTAATGGGCACATTGGGAAAAGCGATGGCGAACCAAGCTCTTTCCAAGAAGTTGAGGAAAGGATACTCACAGAAGCCCCTTCATCTATGATGGTACCAGCCATGACCATTTTGTAAGCTTGTACAATGATTCTGAATGGTATACTAGCTGGTACACGGCGTCTGCCTAGTAGATTCCAATCGAAGGAAAGGACTAGGCTGCTTGGAGGTGGGACTAAATAGACGGCCGGATACGACTCTGATGAACTTCCTTCCTGCGGTAAAGGAACAGGTAGGCTTCCCCCAAGTTCATCGGAGTCTGTGTTTACGAAAAGAATTTGAACAGTGTGGTTCCGTTTCTCTTCAGTGATGGTATCATTTGAAGATGAACCTTCTAAAGGCAAGACCAGGTCAACTGCCACCTCAACCTTTTGACTTTCGTCTGGTATGGATTCAGAGGGTTCATTTTCAGTGATAGATGTTTCGTCTGACCACAATGGCGTGCCAGCCGGATTTTCAACCAGTGGTGGACTCGGAAAGAGTTTCCTATATCCAGGAGGGAGCCGTATCGGTGAAGCAGGACGGTCATCCAAAAATCTTTTAGCTTCGTCTAGGAAGGGACAATGGTGGACAGCGTGATCGCCTTCACACAATTTACAAGGAAATTTGCGATTGCTTTTTTGTTTAGACACTTCACTTTCATTGGTTGATGGTGTACTTTCAACATGATCATCAGAGGTTGACGACACCGGATTGTGCAAATGAGGAGACCAGTCCCTTAATATCCGAGAGAAGCAAGGACAATCTCGATGATAGTGGTCTCCTTTGCAAATGACACATGGAGATTTAGGTTTAGACGGTGCGGTGTGAGGATTTTCACTCGATGACGCATGGTTGCCCCCTTTCACTTTTGGTTCTTTCTTCTTCTTTTCTTTCTTCTCTTTCCACTTCTTCTTCTTCTCAGTTAATTGATCTTTAGCTTTACCATCTTCATCAAGCGAAGAGGAAGGAGGAGAGGGAGAAACAGATGAAGTAGAAGGCTGGGGGGTAACTCTAGTATCATCTAGTTGCTTACTTGACTGTTCAGGAATTACGATATTCTGAACGACAGGGGTAGAGAAGAGCCATATGGGAAAACCAATCATCAACCCTGGAAGTGACAATGTGGCCATATGGGGTGCACCAACATCTCCCCAAGAGGAGAAAGGAATAGGATTTCCTCCAAGGGGAAATCCTTGGTTTGTAGACTCCATTTTTCTCAACCTAAAGACCAACGAGGGAACTTGTGATGTTATTCTGATTAAAATAAATTTTAGACGCTTTGACACAACTTGTTTTTTCAATTTTTAAGAGTCGAGAAAAAACAAAAAATGACTCTAGTTGCCTTCGATTTTTAATGAGCCTGAAGTGACAAGTGCTCAGATGGACCTTTTCTTTTAAGGAGTCTGAAAAGGAACGAAAGAGACTTCTCTGGAAATCTAGGTAGAGAGGATTACCAAACCAATCACAAAACTATAGAATACTTTTTACGGTACGGCAGTCAATCTTCCTGAATGCCATGTTCAATGCATTGCGATCGATAGGGCGGCAGACACGGCTTCCTAAAGATAAAGGATATAGCCTATTGTGGTCTCTCAACATATACTCGACAGTACGTGGGAGCACAAGTCCATACTGGCACTTGTCGTCTCAGAGTGAGGAATCACCCAACCAACAATGAAAACAATAGTTACCAGGTTTTACGACGCCGGAATATGTCTCTAGCCTAGACTTCTAGATGTTGTGTGTTAGGTTCCAAAGCGTTTTTAGATTCATTAAATTTATTTTATAGTTGATCTTGTTTAAAAAATTTCCTTTCAGGTTCACCGCGTGATGTGTATGAAATTCCTAAAATGCAGTCTAAGATGATAAACAACTGTTTAATCTTCTTTTGGCAATGAAAATCCTAGCTACTAAGGAAAGAAAATTGAGAGTCTTTCAACAAAGAGCACAAAGCACACACTAAATGCATTGTCCTAAATCAAACCAAGTAGTCTAAATGAAAATGCACATGCATGTATTTGTTTTCAGCCTTCTTAATGTATGAATGACGATAAGAAAACTAAGTGCAAATCTGAATTATTTTCAAAGCGACAATACTTAACAAATTTCTTTCCAAAATGAAGTGAAGATAAGGGCGACACTTTGTGATTTCAAAATGAAAACTATTTTTTGACACTTTAAAAACTACTAATTCAAATCATATACAAGAGTAACAGTATAATCGATTATCAAGAACAATGGGATTCTCTTCTATGACTAAAAATGACACTTACAACACTTTCATATTAAGAAACGATAGTTCGACTATGCTACTTCTTTGAAAAAGAGAACTGAAAATGGTGCACAATACATAAAAACACTTACAGTTCTTTGAACAATAGAGGCAGAATGATGGAAGAGAAGGGGGTTTTCACAGAGATATACTGACCACATACAACAAAACTCTTGAATAGAACTGAAAAGAGTGAAGAAAAACCAAATTCTGAAGGTAAAATTAACCTTCCCTAACCATCTCACCTGTCACACAGGGAATCCAGTATGTATCTCACCTACTTCACACGGGAAGTGCGATGCATACAGAATGCCTTGAAGGGAGGGTGCAATGGTACCAGTGTGAGGCTTTTAACCAGTCTTTGCTCACAATTACAGTTCAGCTCAGGGATTTAGGCCGAGTAAGTGATGTTCAGTAAATGTAAATCACAGGGATTGATCTAAGGAGGTTACTAGAGCCACCACTTAGGGAAACTAGAACCTTTACAGATCAATTGTTCAATTTATAAACAAAACCCGGAGATAGACTAAAGCAGCATTGATCTACTTTGCATTTGCATAACAAATGCAGTTCGAAGGCTAGATGGCTTGACTTCAGGCTCCATCTGTAAGTTTATAAAACAAACAAAGATAGACTAACAAACAATTTATTCGCTTCCCAGTGGAGTCGCCATTTTGTTACCGGGAATATGTCCACTCGGAGCTACTATTCTCACTAAGACTGGTAGCTATCTTAGAAACAAACAAGTAAAGAAGACTTTCACTTTTCTTTATGAAAAATAGATACGAGTGGAACAAAGGACACCAACCTTACTCTTGCACTTGGTTCCTTGCTTGATTCCTCTCCTTCCTGATAGATCTTTGCCGCTTCTTCTTCGTCTGCCCAGCTTCAGAGAGCACCTATGGAATCAAAGCAGCATAATACTATTGAAGAACATAGATCTATATTCATAAATAACACAAGACTAGATATGTATTAACCACACAAATGCATATACAATCAAACATACAAGAATGTGGAGGAAAACTTGAATAGCTTTATTAATATCAAGAATAGCAAGAAGATTAAAACCAATAGTTCTGACCCAGCATCATCCTCTAGCAAGAAAGCCCTTCTTCACCTCAAGTAAAGCTTAGATCACCCAACACTATGAAGTTTCACCAGAAAATCAAGAGCAGTTCTCTACAAGATACAAGATTCCACCCTCCCTGGATCTCTGTGATGAGGGATCCATATATAGACGATTGTAGGGGGGTGAGTCATCTTTTGGGGTCTTGATTAGTGTCCTCTCTCTGATAGTTCTTGATTCCACTTGGAGAATGATGATCTCTTACTCATCCCTGGTTGAAAATAGAGAGGCAAGTGTCAGAGGGGAAGCTTCTGGAAGATTATATGATCTTCAACCTCGCAAACTGTCTCTGCCATTTGCCCATCCTCGCCCATTGCACCCTACAGAGGGGCCATCCAGTATGCATCGTACCCTTTACACTGGGAAGGTGATATGCATCGCACCCTCTACACTGGGTATTTAGTATGGTCCAGTTTTGACCATTTCTGAGCAGCTTTTAGTGGAGAACTTCTGGGAGATGATGTAATCAGCTGAACTTGTTCCTTTAGGTAGTGAAGCAACACTTTTAGGGACTTAGGAGCCCTCAGTTTATGGAAATTTATGATTGGGGTTGCAGTTCCCAAAAATGTCTATAACAATGTAGCAGAGTTTCTAGCTAGATGTTTTGATTGTTAGCGAGTGAAGGAAAATTGCAAACATCCAGGTGGATTACTACAACCGATCACGATTCTAGAGTGGAAATTGGAGGTCATTTCCATGGACTTCATCATAGGGTTATCGAAGATAGTGAGACAACATGATTCTATCATGGTTTTTGTGGATAGGTTGGAAAAGGTTGCACACTTCATTCCCCTGAATTCTACATTCTCAGCTACCAATGTAGCACAGGTATTCATCAAAGATATAGTTAGATTGCATGGTGTCCCAAAGAAGGTTGTTAGATAGGGATGAAAATTTCACTTCCAAGTTTTGGAAGGAGTTATTTGCAAGTTTGGGCACATAGCTGCCTTAAACACAACTTATCATCCACCGACAGATGGACAGACAGAAAGGGTCTACAAGATATTGGAGGACATGTTGAGGATATATGTGATGCATCAACAATGAAAGTGGGAAGTGTATCTCCCCTTGGTAGAGTTCAAATACAACAATGGTTATCAGGAGTCACTGAGGATGATTCCTTTTGAGGCATTGTATGGGCGGAGTTGCAATAATCCCATAAGTTGAAGTGATCCAGTTAACATGGTATTTATTGGACCAGACATTTTGGAAGACATGGAACAAGAAACGCAGGTGATAAATTTTTTTTAAAGGTAGCATAGGATAGGAAAAAGAGTTATGAAGATAGGAATAGGTTTTTCAAGGAGTTCTAGGTTGGGTAATTGTTGTATTTGATCAAGAAACATAAGAAGAGCTCCTTACGGATTGGATTGTGTGCTAAGATGGCACTACAGTTTTGTGGACCCTTCAGTATCATGAGAGGATTGGACAAGTAGCCTATCGACCTGCACTGCCTCCAATAGTGAAATTACATGATGTTTTCCATGTATCATTACTTAAGAAGTATGTTAAATATGCTAATCATGTGATTGAATGGTCTGTATTGCAGGTGGAACCAGATGGATAATTCCAGTCGAAGCCTCGGTATATATTGTAGAAAAAGATGCTCATGCTCTAGAATCAAGAAATCGAGAAATTTAAAGTGCAGAGGAAGCACTTTGGGCTTGATGAAGCTACATGGGAGGTGGCATATAAAATGCGGGCTATGTGTCCTTCCTTGTTTTTCGGTTGATGCAAAGAATTTTTGACTTGGTGTTTTGGTATGATTTTGGTATATGTTCTGGTATATTTTTTGATGATGTTGGTATATGTACATATGTATATGGATGTAAATACTACCTTGAGCTAAGTTATAAATCTCCAATAAGTGGTATGGGTGTCATGTCATTATTTTGTCATGTTGTTATGTTGGTTTTCTTTTCAGCAGGGTGATCATTGTAAATACTGCATTGAGCTATGTTATAAAGATCCATGGGTAGTATGTTTGCTTTTCAACGGTTTTGCTAAGGTCTTGGTGTGGTCTAACACCAAGGATAGTTTTCCCCAAGGGGGAGGATTCTGTAATTGGCTTGGTGAAACTTCCATGTAATAAAAGTTAATAAAGGAAAAAGCAATAACCTTGGTTGATGGGACACTTATTCCTAGCTAAATGTTGGGCAAGACATCCTAGGGGGTGTTCATTTGTTTGTTTATGGCCAAGGAAATTGGCAAAGGTTGTTATCACAAAAAAAATGATCATCTAGCCATAATTTACTATATGGGTCGAAGTACACCATGTAGGGCCAATTTTACCATAGTAAAATTTCTTTGACTATGATAAATTACTTAATAAACCACATTTGTTAAGTCATTTATAATTAAACCCATGAAGAATAATGAAATAAATCACTATTATCTTCTAGGAATAATTAATTAAACCATTTTTTAATTAATATTCCTTGTTACATTTGACCCAATTATGAGAAATAAATAAATAAATCTTTAATTATCTTATTTTTCTCTAGGAATAATTAATTAGCCACTAATTAGTTATTATTCCTTGTCAAGTTTGACCAAATCCCTTAGGAATAATTAAATAAATCATTATTTGTTTATTACTCAACCATATTTCTTGAGATGACAAATAAATCATTTATTTATTTATTATTTATAAATAAAAAATTAAATACTTTTTCCCTCTAACAAATATAATAAAATATTCCAAATGGTTATTTCGAGAATGGGGTTAATAATATTTCATTATTTCTCATTATTCGAGGATAACCTAATATTTTGTTATAAATAGAAGGGTTTTCCATTCATTATTTACTTTTGATTATTTCATTGTTGCACTCACTGTTGTAACTCTAATTATTATTACTGTCGCATACCATTTTTCTTTTCTATTTGAGTTCTCATTGAGCTCAAACATTTTTTTTTTTGGGTTTTACACATTATAGAGGAGAGAGACTCTACAAAAGCTGAAGACATTTGAGGATAGTCAAGAAACAATATCATAGAGGGGACTGGCAACATTATTTGTTCCCTTCACAGGTGTTGTTTAATAGAATGTAGTCTTTATATGTATGGTTTCCATTGAATTATTGGAGTTACTTGCACTTATTTTACTATTCCATTTTGTTGTTTAACTATGATTGTGGCATAGATTAGGGCTTTGGCAGGTTTTATTTCTATCATTTGCTACAAATATACAATGTTTAATAGCCATTTTCATTGTTAGGGTTGTTTGTCATCCACAACCTAAAGTGGTTCTTTTCATACATATTCAAGAACAAAAGACAATAACAATTTGGTGACTGTACTGGGGAATTTTTTATTGTCGCTAACAATTTGACAACTCCACTGCATTTTTAATTCTAATTCGAAAACTTGGGTGACCTTCAGTTTTCAGCTTAGGGTTTTTCTTTTTTAGTCTCCTAATGTTTTTCTCTCTCTTTCTAACCATAAATAAGTCAAAATTCTAACTTCCGTAAGTTTTCTAGAATTTTCCGAATGTCACAGGAACTAGTCACGGTAGAGACAATAATTTTTTTCTGAGACTTGCCAACCGAGAATCAAGAAATAGAAATCACACTTTTCTTCCCCAAAAGTGCAATCTAGAGGTCCAGAGTGCACATTCTAGCCCAAAAAGTGCGATCTCCCCAAGAGCTATCTGTTGGGTTGGTTGACCATTTCCTTACCCTACTTAGGCCTTGATATACTCTGTTTTTCTCATCGAAGTGGAATTTAGCCCCTTTAGGGCTTCTAGTATGCTTCCACATTTATAGGAGCAGTTTAGCTGAGTAAGAAGTCTCAGTTTTTGTATAGCTTTCAGCCATATTTTCCATATCTGTACCTTCTTATTTAAAATCCTCAAAGATTTGTTATTTCCATCCAAATTTTCACGTCAAACGTCGTTTGGTCATTTGCCTTAGGGTCCCATTGGTTTCCCTAGGTTTCACACCCATCTCCCTATATTTTTGCAGTGATTTCCCCCCCAGGATTTTTGTTGTTGCTACACCACTTTCTAGCAGCATAGTGTCATTTGATTCTAGTCACACCGATGCTTAGATATCTTGGCCTTTCTTCGTGTGTTTTCAGTTGATTTTTCCACCAACCAACACAGTGTTTGAAAACCCAGTTTGGGTGGGGTTTATAAAGTTGATTTGTTGTTCATTTTCTCTTTTTAATTTCAGTTTATTTCAAAATTATTTTTCTTTTTTCAAACATGAATGGGGCTTAATTAATAAACACATTTACACACACAAGCACACCTTAAGCGAAGGGTGTTTGGTTTACACAACCAAGACAAGACTTAACTTAGTTAATTTATCTCCCCACAAAGGGACAAAAACATCTCGTTGATCTCCCTTCACCATTTTCCTGTCACTTGTGTCTTACATGCATTGCGCCACCAAGGCATTTGCTGCAGAGACTCTTAGGCCTTCATCCCTAATTTCCGCTTGGGCATATTAATCCCCCCCACCAGGTTTGAGTTCATAGTCCCCCAAGTCCCCATACTGACTCCTCTTCTGGTTCATATGATTCCTCATCTGATTTAGAGCCTCCTTCATCACATACTGCCATCATGTCAGGACCCATTGTAGGTGCAAGAACCCAACCTGGTGTTGGCTCCAATTCTACACCAATGGTCACATCTAGCGGAACCATCTCAGGAATCGTTCTAGCAACTCCCATGTTACCTTTCATGGTTGGGTTAAGCCTCCTGGATTTTAGCCAGTTGATAAATGACCATATACACCATGATACTAGTTGGCTAGTTATGCCAACTAAGCTTCTCTCTAACATTCCCAAGTTTGAGGGTAATTCTGGACAGTACCCCACCAATCACGTCCTCTTCTTCCATATGTGGCATTCATCCAATTCCATCACCGATGATTCCATTCGTCTTCGGTTGTTCCAATGCATGTTGTTACACAATATTTTTTCACACCTCCTGTACTTACCCGTGACATACTCCTAAGTGCCCAAAACATGATCATTATGCAGTGTAATCATTCATATATGTAGCTCAGATCCTTCCTAAGACATTGATTGGAAAATTCCTTAAGCTTCCCTTGAAGGAAATAGCTCTAAAACCCTAATTTGAGTATCATTTCCCTTATGAGACTAAAAATAACGATGATTTCCTATTGCACTATACTCGACCAATGATGGCATCGCTCTGTTTTCTTGTATACCCGCAATGATCCCAAGAAGGCAATTTTCCCAAAGAGGATGAGAATATTCATGATCTAGAAGCTTCCAAAGTAGCGAGTTGGAGGTTGTTCAGCGTAGATGAGGTCAAGTTCTCCCAACTTGGCCTCTTGTTCTTATCCGTATGAGCTACCTCCTTGAGATGAGGGCCTACTCCTATCTTTGGAGAGATCCTAACTCCCTTTTCCAGCCTATATATGCATCCTCTCCCATTCCCAAATGGTTGGTCTATGTCTATTTACACCCTTATGCTAAGATTGTGTCTATATGATACTCATTTGGCTTGGAGAAGGAGTGCTTGGAGAGCTTAGCTTGGACTTGGATATTCATTCAAGGAGATCCTATTAACATCAAGGCTTGGTTGCATGCTTCCTCCATTATTCTACAAATATACAAATGCTGGTTCATTTTCCCTAAATGTGTATGCTCATGTATCATTTATCTTAACATTCCTTGATTAATTAAGTAGGTTAATTTTGAATATGCTATTGGTATTTACATGCCTTGTTGTGTCTTGATCTCTTCTGTAGGTGCATAAATGCTGTGAGAAGCAAGAACGAGCCCGTGACACAAGTGGTTCAAGGTCCTCAATAAAGGATATCGTGATAGCATCAGAACAAGGTAGGCCATATTCTTTGTCTCTAATTTCAATTCTAACTTAAGAAAGTCCCCAATGTAGTTGCCATTTTGTTGTCTAGGTAAATCCTCTCTGCAGACAAAGACAATCCCTCTAGCCCAATAAGTAGGTCTAGATAAACTTTGTCTCATCACAGTGAGGAGTCTTTCATTGTAAAATTTTAATGAGTCTGACATAAGAATAGCTCAGTATCTTTTTCACATTTGTGGATTGTATTGTTGTATCTTGAGAGCCATTGTCATTATTGGTGGTTTCTCTCGTGCTTGTTAACGGTCCACATTATTGGTCGGTAATCAGGTGGTTTTATTGCATGTTCGACTTCGACACATTCATTTGCATGTTAGAATTCATACTTTGATTGGGTTCGAATGGAGCGCAAGACCCTGAGTCTTGTTTGATATGACTCAGGATGTGTGGAGTTATGTGTTATTCATGATTGTACACATGTTTCTGCTATACAGATGGTTGTGACCATACCGTGGGACCTTACATTTATGGTGATCCTTCTATCATTTGATCCACTCATTGGGCTAGAGGGATCGTCTATGTCCATAGAAAGGATTTAACTAGACAACACACGCTCACTGGAGATGCTACAAAGTGGTATTCTGATCAGCCTGCCGCCTCTCATTCCATTTTCATGACACTCGCTAAAGTGTTCCTCTCATATTTTCAGTTACCTCTCCAATACGACACTATTATAGAGCTCTTGACCACATTTTGTCAGTCCTCTTCCACCCGTCTTTCTGATCATGTTCAGGAATGGTGTAGAAGGAGTAGCATGTGTCGTTCTTTGCCCTTCAGAGACTGTGTCTACCTCGATTGGTTCCCTAGAACTACTTTAGCACCTATTGCCAAATATGTTGCATCTCATTTTCCTCAGACAGAGGAAGAGGATCTCCAGACTACTCTGAGATATAAATTGATTTATTCTCAATTTATACTAGACATCCCTTGTCCTAGTGGTGCCAATGCACTGGGGGAATCTCATGTTATCGATGATATTATTGGAGCTATTTCACATCCTTCACCATACACTCAACAGAGTTATGGATATCTGCAGGGGGGCACTAGTTCCTCCAACACTTATGCCCCTCCTGCTAGCAACGTGTATTCAAGACAAAGAACCTCTTATGCATTTACCCAACCACATCAGCAGATGTCAGGGCCAGCTAGTACCCAACCTATTTACCAAACCATTGCCCCTTGCCCATATTATAGTTATGCACTGCTGAGCACTCCAGCCCCTCATGCATCCTCAATCCCAATAGCCACCGCCCCCTTAGGATCAATTTCTTGCACAATAGAGTATGACCAATGCCCGAAATTCGAAGAAAAATAATAAGGGGAAAGGTAACAAGGGTAACCAATGTAACTAGGGTAACCAAGGTAATCAACCTAATGAACCCCGGGGGAACCATCCTAACACTAACAACTAGAAACAAGGTGACTAGCCCAAGTAGGACAAGGTTATTTGTACGAAAAAGCCTTATGCATGTTGTGGTGTACATGGCCATTATTCTCATGAGTGTCCTCTATTAACCCAGACGCATCAAATGTGGGAAGCCCAAGCAACTTCTAGAGGTCAACCACCCATGCAGTAACTGCCTCAGAATCCTGCGCCATCTCAACCGACCGTGCTCACAAATCCTTTCCCTCAGCAAGGATTTGTTGTTGCTCAACCTCAGCAAGGTCAAGTAGCCCACCTTCCCCAACCTTTTGGTTATGGTGACTACTAGATCCTTATGATGAATTCTGACGAGGTCAATCCCTTTGATATCACCCTGCAAACTCAATCACGTCAATATGATAAGGCATCGACCTCATCGTCCACTGAGTCCAAAATCAAAGCATCTACTGTGCCTCTTATCACACCAAGTGGTCTGTTACGGATCCCTAAACCTAAATTTAAGTCAATTCCTAAGATCCCCAAGGGACCATTACACTGTAACATGACTTCTAACCGAGCTGCCCATACATACAGTATAGTAGATGTCTTGATGCAATCCCTTGCTGCCATGTCGATGCTAGAAGTGCTCCAGTCATGCCCATCTAAAAAGAAATCTCTAAGAACTGATTTGGGTGCATTACATCCTTCAGACGATTATTTGATTATCTTTCTTATTGGTACATCAAAACATCCTCCATTACCTCCATCCATTGCTTTCCAGATACCACTCTGAGTCTATAATGCCATCATCTCCTAACGCATTGTTGATGAAGGTGCATCCACCTTCGTGATATCCGTTGTTGTTTGGAAGCAACTCAAGTCACCTGAACTATCCCCATCCATCATCACTTTGCGTGCTTGGGACGATCACTCCTCCCAGCCCCTCAACATGTATTGCAATTGTCCAGTGACTCTTGCGGGCAAGAATGTCCACATAGACATCGAGGTTATTGATTCCCCTATATATATCAACATTCTCTTGGGTCATAGTTACACTTATGCCATGTCAGTCATCGCATTTGTGGTTTTCCGCAAGATGTGCTTCCCCCATGAAGGGAAGATCATCACTATCAATGAGTTGACATACTACGAGTCGTCATCCTTGAACTTCCCTAAGTCGATTACCTCAACAATGTTCGACAAGTAGTCTTCCACCCCTCTCATCAGTGTTTCACCTGACGTCTACAAAGATATCTCATTGTTGGGTGCTTTCCCTGGTCCTCCCCCTCCTATCTCTGAGCCTAACCCTTTGAGTTTTTGCATGTTACAAGCATCACAGGTTGCTCAAAAGTAGTCTAGTACATCCGATCAACAACCAGCTCCCAACCACCCTGACGTTACCATCTCAGTCGAGCCATCTGGATCCATCCCCCAATACCTCCTCCTTTTGTGGGTGCCTCCCCTTTGTTCCCATGAAGAACTATTCCTCTAGGTCTTAACGATCCAGGATCTGTTCTATTAGGGTATTACACTGCAGGACAGATACCTTTCTTGTTTCCTCCTTCTGAAATATTTTCTATCCCGGTCATGGCTTCATCGGTCCTCCCTAATATGAATTTGGGGATCCCAATGTGGTGCATGGATCCCTCTGTGAACATTCTGTCCAGTCAGCTAAGACCATATCATGCTTTGACCCCATTCAACCAGTCCCTATGACCCCTGTCAATGCTCTAGTTCCACCAACACCTCAATAGGAACCCACTCCTGTTGCGAAAGCATCTGGACAGGGGACAAAGCCAAGAAGAAGGAACCTAAGGACAAGGATCCCCAAGAACCTCCAACTCCCAAAACTCTGAAGCTGACACCTTTGTGTGCTATGTGTGAGGTTGTTTGGCATAACACCAATAATTGTTCTAAGCTTCCTCATCTCAAACCATTGGTTCACGAAATGTTCCCTGAGTCAAGTACCCATGAGGTCCAATTTACCTTACCTGGACCAGCCAAGAAACTCAAAATGTTGCGCACAAATCACCCTTATGCTTTGTGTGATCATTATGGGCAATATTCCCATTGTTTCCCTCATCTCGACGAATTTCATGATTATCTTCAAGCATTTTGCAAATAGGAGGCCACTCATAGTGGATCATCTACTCCTATACCTGTGGATTCCGGTACCACTAGTGAACCAAAACAACGGGAGTCTAGTCCCACCATCATGATCCCTCCCCCTAGTGTCGATATGAATACTCCACGGTCCATATCCTTTATTTGTCGTCATCCTTGAGATCTTTGCAGGAAAACCTCTCCGGGGTTCTCGTCTCAACATTTCTAGATCTTCCATCTACTAGCCTGTCATGTACCATTCTAGATGATGCATATGTGAACCTTCTTTCTCATGATGATGCACCAGGTATCATCGTCGCATCATGTAGTCAGTATTCATCCCGTCCACCCATCTTCCATTCTAATGAGGATATCATGGAAGTTATGTCTACCCCTGATTACCCTTAGGAAGATATGAACCATCATGTGTACTTCCTTTAGAGGATTTTGTTCCAAGCTGGGCCAAGATTCTTGAATCCCTTTTTCGAGCACTTGGAACACAATGGCGCTTCACAAACTCCTCCTGCTAGGGGGCATCTGATGAGCCCCAAAATTGGGTAACTTATTGGGCTCATTTTTCCTAATTGCTCTTCACCAATCCACCATTTTTCATAGCATGCATGTTTTTGAGTATATTTATGTTAATTGAATGAATGAGGATAGTCACTTTACCAAGAAGGCTAACACGTGGTTATTGCAGATTTTTGGACAACTTTTAGACCAAGGCCAAGCATTTATGAGCTCGATGACAACCAAACAATGAAGGAAAAGGGTGAGGATTCGTAGGAAGGGTGTCTCTTGCACTAAATCACCCTTCTTCTAATTATCCACCCTCAGCTCGGAGTTCAGTAGGCCACCAAAAACGATTCCCAGGGTAGCCGAGCAGTTTTGTGAAAAGTGACTGTTTACTGGCAGTTTGAGCAGCCGAGCCCCTTGAGTTAAGGAGGGCTGAGGGAAGATCTTGTAGTGTATAAGAAGGAAGGCTTATAGCCTTTGTAGGTTACTTTTGGAACATTTGTATTGTGAACCCTAGTGCTGCTCTGTTTTTTCTCATTTGTGGAGCTTTTGCTGTAAACATTTCTGTGACATGGTTATTTTCTGAATAATGGAGATCAGTTGCATTTGGTTTCAGTTCTGATCTTATTCTTAGGAGCTTGTAGCTCTTGGGGTTGGACCCAACCCAAGTGCCAGGACCTCCTCTGTGTACTGTTACATGTTTTTTTTCTGCTTTTAATTAATTTATGCTAGTAGGTTACAATCTGGTTTGTTATTTAGTTCATTTTTGCTGATAGAAATAGTTGCTCATGTTTTAAGTTGCGTTAATACGTTGGTAATAGAAAAAATCTTCATAAATGGATACCAAGCAACTCCTGATTTCACCTCTCCCTCCTTGGGACCATGAGCTGAGACGAAGGTGTCCTTGCTGCCATAAAAACATTATCTTGCTTCTTCATGCAATTTCTAGTGTTAGATTCTTAGTTGCAAAAGTTGGTTCCAGTTGTGATTACATGCTCAGATCCATTCTTGTTTGGTTTCCATAATTGATTTACATGGTCTGCTGCCAATAAACTTCTGTGCATCATGCTTATGGGTTCTAGGTAAAATTAGGTTAAAGTAGTTAGATCTTTGGTTTGCATAGTCTTTGTTTGATCAGATTTGGGAAATAATGTGCAGAGTACCTCTGATACCTCCTCAACTATCCTTACCCCATCCATGCAACCTACTTCGTCCTCTAACTCAGATTCTTTCCTCTCATTTGCCACATTTTCTCACTTTGACCGAGTTCCTACATTCTTGCACAACGTTGCTTCTCTCATCTTCGAACCAACCCAATCGCCTCAACCACTCTCCATCCTCAATCACTAAGTCCTAGAACTCCTCACACAATTATCTCACCTCCATACCCACTTCTTCACCTTTTTTCCACCATCAGCCCTTCAAAATTCCCTTTCGGAACATCTTGTAGAAACATCCTGTAGAAGCTATAGTACATCCGTTAGAACCCCTGCAGACTTCCTATAGAAGCTCACGAAAGCAGTTTCTTGAGATCCGATCACTGTGAAACTCTTTGGAAGGGTGATAAGGACCCGTTAGGCCCTCTTCTCACCTTCCCAACCTCCTGTAAGAATTTCCTTTCACCAATCAACCTCTGCACAGAAAAAATAGTTAAAGCACATGCATGATAATTTTGACAACTTACTCAAAAATACAAAAAGATGTTTTTCCAGATTTTGCTGTAGAAGTAGCTTAGTCACATGCATTCCACCTTCCTAGAAGTTAATGGCATCCATTTCCACTGCTTTCATCGCTTTTCTTACACCAGTAGGGTTAGTTGGTAAAACTAGGGTTTGCCTTTCAGCTTCTTAGTTTCTTTCTACAAGTAGATTAGCTTCCTTTGAGTTAGATTTCATCCATCAGTTAAAAACTTCTTCTAAGAGCTCATAGAAGTTGGCTTAATCTCCTAGTGGACTTGTGCCAGTTGATCAAGTGATAGCAACAGAAAGATCTAGTACTTGTGCATATATCACCATCGCTTCCAAGTTTGTTACGAACTACCGGGTTGATAAAAGTAAAGAAGGGAGTCCAAGGAGTTGCAACATTATTGCTGCAATACTGGAGCCCACCAGCATCATTCCAACCCTTTCATACCATATCAATGCCCTCCATCACATATGCTTGCGAATAGTATCCCATGCTTAAGGGCACGATGGTTTTTCCCTGGCCATCTTCTTAATTGATTAAAGTCTCAATCTAGATCCCACTGGATCTAGGTATGGGCCAATTATCCTCCCATTCCTTGGATAGTTTATCCTATTAACCTATTTTGCAAGACATATTCACATCACATATCATAGACATTTGATACCATATATAAATATTATACTTTATGTCATACCACCTTTACCACATAGTCCCCGTGTTTGGCTTAGTGGGTGAGAATGATTCTAGACCTCCTCTAGTAGTTCATTTTCATTTTCCTGTTCCCTTAATTCTTCACTAGGAACCATCGTTCCAGGAAGCATTAAGGCCATATTTAGACAAGTAAGGCCACCTTAGTTATAAAAGGGCCAGTGCACACTTGACCCTAAATCTCTTAAGTTGGTTCTACTCCGAGGAGTCCCTGAAGACCTTTTAGATACCCTCCATTTTCTAATTGGCGGAGACATCTACCAACCACCTTATGAGGACATAAAGACTATGTTTAGAAACCACTCTAGGGAAGTCCGAAAAAGAGGTAGGGGGAATCCACTTTCAGCCAGTGCCACCTTCTCCAAACATGATTTTACAAATCAAATGGAAGACCTTAAAAGTGAGATGAGACGGACCCTTGCCATGCAACTGGATACTTTTCGAATCCAACAGAAGAAAGAGGAAGCTGAGAGGGCCTTGTCCATCTTTTGTCCCAGATGCGCAAGGAAGCATCCTAAGAACGAGTGTCCATTGCACTCGGTGGAGGTATGTTTCGTTTGTCAGGAAGACCATCCTACAAACTAGTGCCCAACTTTGCCCAGATTTAAAGCCATGTACCAAGGGGCCGAGGGAGCCACTGAACCACTCTACTTCCTTAACCAAAGGAGGCCGCATGGATCCAGACCTTATCAGCAGGGGATGCAGGGGACATCCCGAACTTATTATCACCCCAACCAATCCACTCATATACCTTCTTGAGCCCCCCCTGCTCATCCTTCCTAGTCCACACCTCCTCCTTGGTCTTATCCATCTCAATACCATACCCAACCCACTGCTCATTCATTTCACTCTCATGCTCAGCCACAACCTTAGTGGAATGCACCTCAGCTGAGGTGGAGGCCCCTAATACAATTCTCCTCCCACAATTTTGCCTCCACTGCCTACTCCACCTCAACCATCACCTCCTGCTCCTCCAAGACAACCCCAGATGCCTGCTCAACCGAACCCAAACCCCAATAACAGACTGGCCAACTAGGTATATACTGGAGAGACAACATGCCCTACCTACGCTGTGGAGATTTAGGAGATCAACCTACGATCTGGGAAGGTCCTCCCAGATTCCCAACCTCCTCCAGAGGATGAGGAAGAGAAACAGGAAATTGAACCCAAAGCCATTCCACCCTTTCCTAAGAGACTAATGGTAACCACACAACTAGACCCAGAGGAGACTGAACTTATGGGAGAACTTAAACAGTTGTGTGTGAAAATACCACTTCTCCAGGCCATCAAAGATGTACCAATCTACAACAAATTGATCAAAGAGAAGTGTTTCAGGCACCTAGGCAAGCACAAGAGGGATTTCCCAACTATCAGTGTCATAGGACAACTGTCCGATCTGATGTTGGGACAAGTAATCTGTCCAAAATATTTGGACCCTGGGAGTCCTGTAGTTGACGTCCACATCAACAGTACCATCATCCCCCACACCTTGATTGATCTAGGGGCTGCCATTAATGTGATGATTAGGGACACTATGCTCAAACTTAACCTTCAAAGTTCCCTCAGAAAGACCTCGACAATACTACAGTTAGTAAACCGCTCCACCGTGACTCCCGAATGGATTATGGAAGATGTCCTAGTCTTTGTTGATTCTTGGGAGTACCCTGCAGACTTCTTGGTCCTTCAACCAAAGGAAAAACTCACTGGATACCCCCTCATTTTGAGAAGACCTTGGTTGGCCACTACAGATGCTTACATCAGTTGTCGAGCAAGGAACATGACCATCAAGAATGGGCCTATGTCCAAACAGCTAGTCCTATATCCTCCTGCCCAACCTCTGTTAGAACATGATTTTCCTCTCTAGTTGGAGGAGGGAGATGAGGATGAAGTCTATTTCACACCATTGTGCACAGTAGAAGCCACCAGGGGGGGTCCTGAAACCAAGGATGACCTAATTGAGAATTTGATTCAAAATCCACCTCCCAGTGTGCTACCATTAGAGGAGTTGGTGGAGGGAACCCAAAACAGCGCTCTAGTGGACTTATGTGTGGTTGATCTGACCTCTCCCAGAGTTAAGAATGTGGAATTTGGCCCTGAAATAACCTTAAAGATCAGCTCATCCCTATCTCCCTCTCAGCAGAAGGAGCTGCGTAGCTTATTGAACCACCATTTGGATGCTTTTGCTTGGAGCTATAAGGAGATGGAAGGAGTCCATCCTTCGGTTTGTACCCATCATATTTACATCAAAGAAGATTGTAAATTGGTCAAGCAGCTTCAGAGAAGAATGAATCCAGCCCTTAAGGACATTGTCAAAGAAGAATTGCAAAAGTTGTTGGATGCTGGATTCATCTACCCCATCTCTGACAGTGAGTGGGTGTCTCCTTTGGTGCTTGTGCCCAAGAAAAATGGGAAGTGGAGAATCTTTGTAGATTACAGAGAACTTAACAAAGCCACCAAGAAGGACCATTTCCATTTGCCTTTCATAGATCAAGTGTTAGATGGACTGGCAGGGAAGCAGTTCTTCTCTTTCCTAGACAGGTTCAGCGGGTACAATCAGATCCAAATCAGCCTGAAGGACCAAGATAAGACCACCTTCACTTGTCCATGGGGTACCTTTTCCTACTGAGTCCTCCCCTTTGGGCTATGAAATGCTCCTTCCACTTTCCAGAGAACAGTACTGAGCATATTCATGGAGCTGGTTCATGATTCAGTAGAAATCTATATGAAGGACTTTACTCCTTATGGGTCCAACTTCCAAGAAGCATTGGCTAACCTGGGAAAAGTTTTAACCAAGTGTATTGAGATGAACCTATCCCTCAGTCCCAAAAAATGTGAATTCCTAATGACTAAAGGGACTGTGCTAGGTCATACAATTTCTCAGCAATGATTACAGGTGGATCCCAACAAAATTGCTATCATCCAAAAGGTTCCACCCCCTCAAAAGGTAAGAGATGTTCGGAGTTTTCTAGGCTTAGCAAGATACTATAGAAGATTCATTAAATATTTTAGTAAGCTAGCCTCGCTATTGTTTGGCCTTTTGGGGAAAGATGTTGAGTTTACATGGACTGACAACTGTCAAAAGGCTCTGGATGAGTTAAAAGATAAGCTAGTAACCGCCCCAATCTTAAGAGGTCCAAATTGGGCCCTACCTTTCCACATCCACACTGATGCCTCGAACAAAGCCATAGGGGCAGCCTTGGGACAAGTTGAGCAGAAATTGCCATATGTCATCTACTTTGTTAGCAAAAACCTGTCCAAGGAAGAGTTGAACTATACTGTAATCGAGAAAGAGTTCTTGGTTGTAATCCATTCCCTAAACAAGTTCAGACACTATATCACTGGTTATCAAACATTTGTACACACTGATCATGCTGCGATTAGATATTTAATGAATAAACCTGATGTAAATGCTCATATCATTAGATGGTTACTTTTATTGCAGCAATTTGATTTGACCATTGTTGACAAGCTAAGTAAGGAAAATGTTGTTGCTGACTTTCTGTCTAGACTAGATTTTCCTGTAGGTGAAGAAGGGACGGTAGATGATAAAATGTCGGACGAAGACCTGTTTGCTATTTCAGTACTCTCTCCATGGTTTGCTGATATAGCAAATTACTTGGTTTCAGCACAGTTCCCTCCACACCTATCCTCAAAAGAAAAGAGCAAAATTGTGAGGAAAAGTGCCCCATTCACTTGGATTGGATGCAACCTATTTACACTTGGGCCGGATTAGATATTGAGGTTTTGTGTTAGGGAGGAGGAAGTTCTTGACATCCTCCTCACTTGTCACAATGAGCCCTGTGGAGGCCACTTTGCAGCAAAAAGGACTGCCTTCAAAATTTTACAGGCAGGCTACTATTGGCCCACTCTTCATCGAGATGTCAGAAGATACACCAGCCAATGTGACCGATGTCAGAGGATGGGGAAACCAACTCCAAGGGATGAGATGCCCCTCCAACCTCAAGCGACTTTCGAGCCATTTGAGAAGTGGGGCATGGATTTTGTGGGTCCTATCAATCCTCCTTCGAAGTAGAAGTCTTACATCATTGTGTGCACGGACTACCTGACAAAGTGGGTAGAGACAAAGGCAATCAAGGCAGCAACAAAGGAAAAAGTGGCTGATTTTTTTAGGGAAAATATCTTCTACAAGTTTGGCTACCCAAGGGAATTAGTCACAGATCAAGGAAGTCAATTTACCTCTAACCTAATTGAAGACCTGCTCACTCATCACAAGATTAAGCATACGACTTCCACCCCTTATCATCCGCAAGAAAAAGGGCAGGTGGAAGTCACTAACAGATCTTTGGAAGAGATTTTGACTAAAGTAGTGAGAAGAAGTAGAAAAGATTGGGCAGATCACTTGGTTGAGGTCACCTGGGCCTACAACACCACTTGGCAAACTACAACAAGTTTCACACCTTATGAGTTGGTCTACGGGAAGAAGGCTTTGCTGTCCATAGAATTCGAGTACAACACATTGAGGTTGGCAACTCAACTGGACCTAGACCTTAGCCATGCACAACAAGAAAGATTACTACAGCTGAATGGATTGGATGAATAGAGAATGCAGGCCCTCCTCCACTCAAAAGTGGTCCAACTCCAGAGAAAGATATGGCATGACCGGCACCTTAGCGAAAAGCAATTTCAGCCCAGAGATTGGGCGCTGCTATATGATTCCAGATACAAGGATTTCAAAGGGAAGCTAAAGTCAAGGTGGATAGGACCATATACAGTGGAGAAATGCAACGACAATGGTTTGGTTCTCATGAGGACCATCGACGAAGAATCCATCCCCATGCTTGTTAATGGGCATCGATTAAAAATCTACAAGAAACCCCTTTCTAGGCAAGAGTTCGTTGAAACTTTGGACAAATCAGTGCTTGTAGTGGAGCAGGGCCTTGTCTCTACTCCACCCACACCTTGATCAAAAAAAAAAAGGGAGAAAAAAAGAGAAAAAAAACAGAAAAAGGAATAAAAATATCCTTGGGTGAAAACCTCTTAGAGGGGCCCGGGGTAGGCAGTGAGGGTGAAAACCTCCTGGAGGCGCCCCAGCTATCTCTATGCTTCAAAAAAAAAAAAAAAAAAAACAAAAATAATACTGTTTTTTGAAAAATTGCAGGTTGCAGGGTCGTTCAAAACAAGGACAGAGGTCGGCTTTAGGCCAGAGGCACACCTCACAAGCACTTCCTCCATGACCACCCCCCTCTCCTAAGATTTGATCACATTCGGGTCATGATTTCGCCTTCTATAGGAAGTTCTGGGCCTTCTACAGGAAGTTCCATAGCTTCTACAGGAAGCACTGTAGCATCTACAGGAAGTTCCTGTAGACCCTCCAGACAGGCCAAAATTGATCTCGAGAAAGAATTTAAAAGTTGGAATCTACCTGATAGGTCTATGAGCACCCCTGTATCCATCCATCACCATATGTTGTATAAATTTTGAATAATATGACACTTATTCACAGAGATTATCCTGATTATACAATATTTTCGGAATGCATGCATAATACATAACCTCTTCTACTTTGATCATCAATTTGCAGTATTAAAGAAACAATCGCATGCGCACATTGAAGCATCAATCACACATATCAACACAATATATCACGAGGAAAGAATACAACTGAAAACCCCGAACTATCTATATATTATATTGATTGAGAACATGTAACAATACATAGTACAATACTCCTCACAAGTACTCAACACTATCTCCACCTGTTACACACAAACTAGCTCAGATCTGAATCAATCACTGGCTCAAATTTCCTCTGTTGCTTGCCTACCTCCACTGCGCAATCCTGCATGAGAATAGATGAGAATGACTAAAACAAACTCGTATTTCCCTTATATATACCACACAATCCTCATTGGCAATACTCAATCCATTGATTGTGCAAATCTCATGCACAACTATAGTCACAACTGACAGTTGTCTTACCCTTTCACTCACCTCTAACACTTGTCTCCACTGAACTGCCATGCACTGAGTTAATTGATGTATTCTTGAGTTACTTTATGAGTTAATAATTAGTGAATTAATTAATAGCTAATTCACACCACTCATCACTTAGTCTTTTGATCAGTTAGACTAAATACAACTAGTTCAACTAAGTCAAACTGAACACAACTCCATCAACTCCTCAATCAACTCCACCAAAACTCAATCACTGAAGTTCTAACTGAAGTCCTTCATGCAATAGCTCAACTAACCCACAAGAAAAGCATATTTCCTTCTAGCAGTTGCATGTGCCACATCCGTAGCTCGAACTGAAGTGCTCCAAGAGAATAATATAATGTTTATAGTCCAAATATTATTAAGAGCTAATAATATTCAAATGTTCTATTTTTGGCATGGAAGTCTAAAAATAGACTCTGCCCATATGTATAAAAATAGAGGTCCATATATTTTTACCAACATGACCAATCATCCACAAATAGCATCCTGCAACTCATAGACCATGATCCATATGTCTAAAAATAGACATAGTCTAAAAATAGACTTTGCGCCAAAAATAACCTGTGGGCCCATTTAGTGAAGGCGACTTCTTTTCACTAAGCTCCATCATCTTGTTGCATTTTCAACACTCCCTCTCAACAAGATATGTATTATCTGCAACCCCTATCCTATAACTCTGGAATGTTCTGCATGCAACACATCTACCCGTTCCACTTGCTCCAACAACACTTGGAACAAAAACACTCCCAACTGACCCGTCTGTTGGGATAGGAACATACTCTAACACTGAAGCTCTACCTGCTACTGAAAAGTGCTCCCTCTCTGACACCTACGCTACTGCAACATATCCATGCATCTCGCACCATTGCACACCTCTCTGTGCCACCTAGCACTGTGCAAAACACTTGTGCCTCTCGCATTGTTGCAGCCTGCTAGCTATGCGCTGTCCTGGGATTCCCTGCACTGTCGCTCCTCTGTACTCCATCTACATCTGTCTCTACCCATTTAGTCATTTCTT